>OZ018326.1:75347199-75567199 GCA_963969495.1 Ceratothoa steindachneri | reverse complement strand
GCTCCAGCTTCTAAAACTTTCGTTACAATATGCAACTCGAGCTCTTTGACAAAGTTAACGTCTAGTCAGCGTTTATTCTTTCCTGGAATAATTACACTTCTCTTCCAGCGCCTCATCATACCTACATGTATTATTCGTTTGATCATTTTATTTATCACGGTGACATTTATATATACACCTTATACTATTTTAAACTATTTTTCTCGCCGCTACTACTTTCTCTCCTCTTAACTTTCACCTTCATGCTCGATGAGACGATAAGAGACTATTTATTGCCTTCTCTACAAAAATCTATTGCAATTCTGCAATACTAAATTTAATCGATATTATCAATCACTAATTAAAAATTAACGATATTAGTCATATATCAGACAGCATTATGTTATTACTCTACCAATTTATAATTTACTATCAATCAAACGTATATCCTCCACTATTTGATCACTGGGGTGCTAAGTTTAAACTCTATCTCTTTTCTTTAAATGCAGGAGTTTAGAATTTATTTAAAATAAACTACAACTCACCTCCATCCTTATATTCTCGTCTGTATTAGTGAGCTAGAATAATATAATGAACTATCATCTTAACCAGTGGTGGGATTCAATAATTTTAAGAACAGGTTCCCTTATGGCAAGGAGGTAAATTAAACGTCACCAGTTACTTGCAGAGTGCATATATTCGTTGCATTCACTGTTCGCGACGTAGGGGTCACCACTTTATGGCAAGGATGTAAAGTTAACCGTCACCAGCTTATGGGGGAATGAGGAAGCACAGTTTATGGGAGAGGAAGGACGTCACCAGTTTGAAGGTTAAAATGACGCGGATATTTTGGAGAGGTCCCTCAAGTCCCACGAGTGAGGTGATAAATGGCGTTAATCTCGTATCTGATTCCAAAGATACTCAAATAATATTCTGGTTGGCTGGACTTACCGAAGGCTTTTGATCGAAAAAGGACTGAGAGGAATCACCTAAAAAATAAATGTTTAATTCCAACAAACAAAACAAGCAAAGTAAAAGGGAGGCTCGCGTTTACACGATTACGGTCAGCGAAAATTTCACTATCGGTCAGGAAAGCGAGTGTTACGAGAACAAGACTTAGGCGGGTACAACGGGGGGCTTTGCTACGCAAAACGAACCGCCTATCCGACTTAACTGTCTATCCAAGTGAATGAATCTCTAGCCTCGAATTCTCCATTTTTCTTCTATGAATAGTATAGGAGGCGTCGCCTCTGGAATCACAATGTTTTAGTTCCACCCACTGGGCGGGATATTCCTTATCTTATGGTCTCCGAAGTTCATTGATTAATGGCGCCTAAAACTTACACTTTCTCAATATAATTTTATCATTCCTGAGACGCAGACAGCTGTCTCGGCTTAATTCTATTTCCAGACGAGAAATGTTCGTTTTTATTACACTCTCACCAAATTTACTGCTATCTGAATTCTTGGCTTCTCGCTTACTTCCTTGACGAGTTTACAAATAAATATATATGTATATCCGCGATGACATTTGTTACAATTCTTCCTATTCCTATGAGGCACTTTGCTGGTGCAATTTTAGTGCTAGGGCCATGCTCCTCTCCACACTCTCACTACAGGTCTCACTAACAACAGGTTTTCTCACTAGCAGTTTCTAGCAGCAGACCATGCTGGCTGGCCCGATATATGGTTAAAGGTTGATCTTTGGGTTGTAACATGCTATAGTCTAGCAAATGAAATTATTAATTTTAATTATTTTCGCAACTTAAAAAAATATTGAGAACCCCTCATTTAAGCTAACAACCGGTTCTTGGAATAAATTTAATTCCAAGAACAGGTTCTTTCGAACCTGTGCGAACCTGCTTAGATCCCATTACTGATCTTAACCCATTAATGCATGTTGTCCAAAAATCAGGACGGTCAGAAAATTATAATTCTCTGTATTTTTTTAGTTATTCATTTAGTGTATTTTCTATATATTAGATTGACTATAAAATGAGAAGTTAGTTCTAACTTATATATTTTCACACATTACCTCCAAGATGGTGTCGCAGTCAACAAGTCTCATCAGAGACGGGTATGTTTTTTTATTGAAATGCTTACTGATAATCCTATGTCATTTAACTTTGTCTAAAAAAGGAGCGAGAATGCACAGATCGCAATATTTGTTATACAACTCATAAGTGGTGAAAGGTAAGATATTATATACATGCTTCCTTAAATCAGGATGCTTTGCAGTCGAGGAACCGGCTGAGCAATAGTCGCATAGCTACAAAATGGGCTTTAAACATGTTTATATTTCGGTTAAGATGACTTTGTTTCCTTATTCTATATGCATTTACATCAACTCACATCCTATTATGCGATTTATCCAAATATCATTTAATATTATTATTCTTACGAAATGAAGGGAGGTACGAGGTATAGGTAGGTACGAGGGGCGGTCAATAAGTTTTGCAATTCGGATATAAGGAAACGAGGTATGAGGAAAAGTGTTTTATTATTTTTCAATATAACTACCCTCGACTTCAATGCACTTGCGCCACTTGTCCCTGAAGCTTCGAATTCCCGACAACCAGAAATCTCCCGACTGCTGTTCAATCCACTTCTAGACGGCGAACTGGACATCTTCATCGTCCCCAAACCGGCGTCCACGCAGGGCAGCCTTTAGCTGCCGGAATAAAAAGTAGTTTCTAGGGGCTAGATCTAGACTGTAGGGGCGATGGTTGAGCTCCTGGAATCCGCACTCGCGCAGGGCAGCTTATGAAACTCTGTCCTTGTGGACTTTGACGATGTTGAAGTCGATCATGGGACGTGAGGTTTCTAGGAACCCAACGGGCACAGACCTTGGTCATGGCCAAATTGTCGCGGATGGTCTTGATAACACTTTCATATGATATTCCAAGTTCTCGATCAATTTCTTCGACCTTCACCCGTCGATTTTCGAGGATCATCCTCTTCACACGGGCCACATTGTCCTCGTTGGTCACGTCTGACGGGTGTCCTAGACGGGGGTCATCTTCAAGGGACTCACGACCATGGCGGAACTCTCTATTCCAGTGAGCAATGGTTGCATAGGAACTGGCGGTGTCGGTGTACACTGCAACCATGCGTTCATGGATCTCTTTTGCATTCTTGCCTTCCTTGGTCAAAAATTTGATCACTGCGCGGTGCTCAACCTTCTCCATTGTTGAAAAATTTGTGATTGACGATCTGCGATCAGCTACTGCTTCTTAAATAGACGAGGCAGGAGCGTGCGGCTGCAGGTCTTGACTTGTCATAACTTGTCCTAACACCCCCACAAACAGCCATCCCCCTTCCTCTGTTTTGTCCTACCGATTCGCAAAAATTATTGACCGCCCCTCGTATTTGGGAAAAGTATCAACAACAAACAAACTCGGTGAAACCAATTATGGTGGCGGAGGACAGACTGTGGTATATTTGATTAATAAAAGAAATGTGCCCTCAAAATCTGAATACAAAGTATGTGTAATTATTTCACGTCTTATGATCTTCCTGCTACTTTTCAGAGATTGGTATTTGTGTAACAGAAACTACACGAGAAAATAGGCCTAGGAAATGTCCTTTAACAAAAAATGTAGCATTCAAAAGGAAGGCAAACGGAAGCATTGATATTGCTTCGACAACCAGTGCCCTTGCGATAAAGTACAAGGAAAATAATGTGCTCACCTTAGCAACAAACTATAATTCTTCAACCATTGGCACAACAAAACGATTTTCAAAGTAAAACGCAGTTATATTCAAGTTTCTCACCAGTTTTTGTGAAACTTTACAACTCCTTCATGGGGTAAGTGGATCAAGTGGACCAGTGGGTGGCAAGTTACAGAACTAAGACGTGACATAAAAAGTGATGGTGTCCAATCTTCACTTACTTCTTTGGAAGAAGTCAAAGAACAACATAGATACCCTACTCCAATTCAGACGGCGTTTAGTCATATCAATTCTGAAGAGTTACAGCTCTGTATCATCTCAAGGAAGGCATCAGCCTCCAATTCCACCAGATGTTCACTATGATGACCAAAATCACTGGTTACGGCCATAAAATCAACGAATATGTATATATTGTACTGGTAAATCGACATTTTCATGTTAAAAGTGTAAAATTGGACTCCATCCCAAATGTTAAGAAGCGTAAGACACTCTATAACAACTGAAACAAATGATTGCCAATAAATATTTTTATCTACCAAGTGACTTATAAATCAATGTTTCTTTGTCTGAAGAGTATTTCTTTACTCCCAGACTTCATAGCATCATAAATATGGGACATTGTAACTAAAATTCTATCAATATTGAAACTTGGGATTCTGTTTATATGCGAGGTAACTATTGTGGGGACAAAATTTCTTTGAGAAAAATGAAAATTAAACTTTATGCATTAATGGCTTAATGTCATAAAAAGTCCTTTATTAAGAGTTTCTTTTATTAATCTTTTAATCCGAATGATTGCTCAGTTATTGTTGTTTGTATCTTCAGCTATGAATTCTTGAGGGAAAGTCTACGGGCCACCCCACTCCCTAAACGGGCATGCACACACTTTTTGTGATATATCCTTCAATCATTCATTCATTAATCACCCTTACTTAGCAGGACATGACAGAAGCAACGCCTGTGAATACATCTAGATTATCAATGGGAGTTCCAGCAAAGAATATATTGCGTCAAACATTAATCCAAGACAGGCTCGTTCAAGAAAGTGCAGGACACTTTCGTGCATCAGTTCGAATGTGAAAAAGTCCACTCGAATAACATAATTCAGCTAGTAACAACCGTACAAGCTATTCAGGACGCCCCAGGAAGCGTCCAGCTGAGCTGGTCGAGATCGTGACAGTCAGTTCAGCAGAGTCCAAAACGGTCTGTGCGCAAGCGATTTCAGTCCCTCGGTATATCCTGTAAGACTTGCAGGAAAGTGCTAGTGACGGATGTAAAGGCCTACCTATACAGAATAGAGAGGAAGCAGACCCTTACAGCGTCAGACAAGGAGCATAGAAAGGCTATGTCAGTCAAGATACTGGAAAAGATTCAGGAGACCCCAACTTCCTTAACCTCTTTTAGACCTCAGATGAAGCTCGCTTCCATCTTGAAGGAAAGGTAAACTCGAAGACAAATGTTTTCTGGGGGACCTGTAGTCCAAATGAGGTAGCCACTAAGCCCCTTCACTCCCCTAAGTGCACGGTATGGACTGCAATCTCAGCCAGAGGCATCATCGGACCATTATTCTTTGAGGAATCTGGCACGACAATTACATTGACCAAGGAGTGGTATGTTGAGGTCTTTAAAACCTTTAAGAGGGAGCTGCAGACACTGTTCCCGTCGCTTATGGGGAAGTTCTGGTTCCAGCAAGTTGGAGCAAGCTCTCACACCTCAAAGCTCTCCCACAATTGGCTGAAAGAGAACTTTGGTGGCCGTGATCAGTCTCAAGACTGATTTTGAGTGGGCACCTCACAGCGCAGACCTTAGCCCCCCAGATTTCTTTTTCTGGGGCTACCTTAAAGATAGAGTGTACGTAGGGAGACCCAAGATCATCACGGAACTCAAGGAAGCCATCAGGGAGGAGATCAGAGCCATTAGTCGGTTGGTTTGTACGGACGTCATGGACAACTTTGTGCTGCGCCTCAAGAAATGCACAGAGCTAAATGGAGGTCATCTCGAACACGTGCTCTCGAATAAAGAAAAAAAGTCCAAAGACTCATGTTTTGATATGATGTTTTTAAACACAATAAACTAGTTATCACCAAAGTTTGATTCAATCTTTGCAGAAAATTAAGAAATGAGGCCTATCGGAAATTAGTTTCAGTTTCGGAGGAGTGACCCTGTAATAGCAATTCCTTTTCATGAATTTAAAAAAGCTAAATTTTCGACTGAATGAATCAAAAGCATTTTATCAAGAAATGCAAATTCGCCATCAAAATTCCCTACTACGCATTCCATTTTTATGTCTACGCTTCTCTGTAAGTCGTTAATTTGGTTGTGATTCACGAGAAAGTCTCATTTATGATGAATGCCCGTAAAATGTTAGCCTTTGCTGGCGAATAAGGGCAGGAGGATAATCATATTTTCAGGATCCTTTCCTTAAAGTGATCTAAGTCTTACTCAAGTTGGCACAACTTTTCCGGTTACATTTGCCAAGATTTAGCTGGGCTTCGTCCGGAAAGGAAAAACGATTATTTAAATATCATTCCGGCGTGGGTAGCAAAGACAGTTCACTCCTGAGCCATAAGACATATTTTTTTCCTTAAGTTCTCATATTTTAAAAGCGAATTAAATCCATTATCTGCAGTGTTCAGCGATCTGCCTTATAGAGGAAGGATAAATACTGTATTTATTCAAGGTTTATAGTTCATTTCATGTATCGTGTTCGTAATGACATCATTTTTGACATGGAGGCAAAATTATAATTTTAAAAAATAACAAAAAATGTATGCTATTTTTTATTATTAAACCTCGCATATGTATGGAATTTAATAGAGATTTTAATTCCATTGACAAATATTGGTATTTTATTATTCATTCAAAATAATAATTGAATAAAAATAGTCGCTTCAATTAAAAGCCTATTTCGCAATCATAACGTGCACCACAATCTCTTTAGCGGATTTTCAAAAAACAATTGTTTCATGTTGCATTAAAAATCCATTATTGTATCAGCACAACTATCAATTGATTATCTTTAGCTATCGATTGATTATCATGCTGAATAGAATATGAGAGTAGTGGCTGAGTAGTTGCAAATGCAAAAATTATTTAGTATAGTGCCTGGAATATACAAAGCAATGGCAAAAAATATTTTTCCAGTTACGTATGTGTTTGTTGTGTCTGTGTAATATATCATAGTTCAAAATCGGCCGTAGTTCTCGAGAATTTACATTAGAGACAAGTTTTTCAGGGAATTTTACTATCTTTTATTAAGGGTCTTAATCCTAAGTTGGAAATCTTATCTTTCAGTGTATAGACTCTCGTAGAGCCAAAGCAAACAAAAGATTACAGGGTAAACTAAAAGCAACCACTGCCAAGTTGAAATGATGGTGTCGTGGAATGGCCGGACTATATGTATATATATATATATATATATATATATATATATATATATATATATATATATATATATATATATGCATCACTATGCATCAAAACAATCTTAAATCATTATGGATAAATTCGATTTCCTTCCAGATTTGAACCACTGAGCACCGCTCTCCAATCAGGGCCACGGAAAATTTCCTAAATGGAAAATTATATTCAAACTACAATAAACTAAACGATAAAAGAAATTAAGTTCGTTGTCCAATTACATGTTGCAAGTCGAAACATTGTAATTATTATGTTAAGGGTAAAAAAAGGATGGCAATTAAATATTTTAAAGAGGAGTTCCACGTTGTTTCTTTGTTACCTTTTGCAAAATCAACCTCTAAGGCAAATCGATTTCTAGGAGAAACGGAATTTTATTTTAAAGAAGAAGTTTAGAATTCAATTAAACCATAATTTTTATTATTACTAAGTCATTAATAATAAAGACATTATTATTACTTAAATAAATATTTTCAGATTATGAGTTAATTGCTCCGCCTGTCCCTTTTCAACCGTAGAAGAGGTCCTCCAACCGGATAGTTAAATTCGCATAAAGATCAGAATGACAGTTACTGGCAAGCATGAGGCTCCCAATAGCCGCTCTTAATTGATCAGGAGAAAGTTAAGCTCCAAATTGAGTGAAATTTGGGCCGAATCAGGATGCAAGGTTCTCGGGGTAAAAAAGAGTCAATACTATCATAACAGAATTTCAATTAACTCTTGATTGTGTGCAAGAATATAAGGATAATATTCAGTCGTATGAATGGTGAGTTGAAATTTAATAACAAGAATATACTATGCGAAATACTAAGCAGTCAAATATAAAAAAATGCGTTTACATAGGTAGATTACTGTCAGAATAATTTTTCTCCACTAACCAATGACTTCCTGAAGTAATGATGGTGACAACTTCTTCCGTCAGTATTGTTCCTAGGAAATACAAAATCAGATGGCACTTGACTTGGTCCTCTGGAAACCAGTTTTGTCCAAATTCTCTCAGTCAGAACTGACGGCCAGTTAGCAGGGTCGGTGGACAGACATTCATCTTCAGGAGGAAATTCTGCTCCAGGCATTTCTAGTTGAAAAAAAACCCCAGAGAAATACTATGCACAAATAAGTTAGATAATCATAGGTGTAACTCATGGGGAAATAGGGCGCTAGTTTTTACGATTTGCCAGAGATTTGGTTGTCCTAGGGTACCTAGACCAAGATTAGCATTAAAAAAACCGCCTAAATACAAACAAAACCCACTGAAAAGTTTTTTAATGTGGTGGGTTTCATTACTTTTCACCACTGTTATAAGCCTCAATGATACAATAAACTGTTCTAAAATACTTTGTAGATATACACCCACATAAATGCACACATTCACAGACATATGTGCAAACAAACTCACCTGAAAAATCTTGCTGGGAAGAAGTAGAGCAAATGGGTCTGCATCATCACCTGAAGGCTCAACGACCATTTCTGTAGAGGCCTGTTTTGTTGTTGAAATAGACGGCTTATCATCTTGGCTAGTGGCAGAAGGTGTTCCAAAATATTTCAAAAATAATTTTGCAGTAAAAGTTAACATAACTTACCAATGCATGAATAGTTTAGTACAATTAATTTAAAATGTCATTAAGCATAATTTATTGAACTTTTAGTCTGTAATCTAAAATGTAATATTTTGAATAAAACCTAAAGAAAAGGCCTTTTAACTATTTATACAACAAAAAAATTTGCCACTTTTACCAATTTCCTTTCCATGATGTGAACATATTAACACAATTAAACCCTACATTAAACAATCTGTTAATGATACATCTGTAAGTATAGATCAGTTTTTATTTATTTATTTTTTATATTTTATTATGTTTGTGAGGTAATGCCCTCGAAGGACCACCGTGAGAGAAAGCCCTTTGGAAATATTCCTCCATTCTTTCAAGACCACGTGGGCCAGCGTGAGAAATTTAGAAAGTCAAGGAAGAATCCGTCACTCGCTTAATCACCCGTCTCAGCTGTGTTTGTTTCCAGACGCCGATCGCCCCCCCTTCCCCTCGCATAACTCCGTGCGCAGCCATATTAACCCTACCCCCATATCGCGAGGCGAATTTCACCGCCTGGAACGACTAGTTATCATGAATTGTGTTTGCTTAGACTGGCGCCAAGAATCCCTTGGGGACCGCAAGGACCTGAGGCGTCTATCAGAGCAGCCACCCGGGTATTTAACCCCAGCTCACCATCTCTCGAGGAGATTGAAAGCCTGCCATCCACTCCGTCCGGGCTACCTTCTGTTTCCGTAACCCCCCGTAACTCGTCGTCGTACGTCGTCGAAGATCTCGTCAGCAGATCTACCTTCGTTAAGCTTTGGCCCCTGTTCAGAGAAAAGCTATCGAGCCCGCTTCTTCCTGGAGAGCTGTGCGGCCCTTACATCTTCACCACCCCTTCAAGATTCCTGTCCTTTGAAACTGAGACTCTCTGCCGTTCAGCAGAATTGTCTCGAGTTGAGATTACATCTCTCTGGAGCAGAGAAAATCTCATTCTTCATCCCGAAGTAATCCAATACTATCTTCGAGTCCTCCTAGTCAGGACTTCCCCAAGTATCTTCTTGAATAAGTGCGCCGTTGTCTTCCACCCCCCATCCAATTCGCCCGCGCTTGAAGGTAAAGCGATTGTTTCTGGTCATCCCCAGATTAGCTCGTTAATCTTGACTTAATTCATTTAACTACCATAAATAATTTGTTCTCCCTTTTGTATACATATATAAATTGCCCCCTTTTTTCCTATAAATTAAAATTATATTTTTGTATATTGTCTTTATATATCCTTTGAACTGCAACTTGGCAAGCCATTAATCTAAACCCGGTAAAACGTATTTCGCACTCTTTATTAATCGCCCAGACATATCTCCAGCGGCCTGTAGTCAACTTCCACAGGATCATCAACAAGCACTTTGTCAGTACTGTAATAAATCTTGTAGTTACCAGGGAATAGCTGCAAAACTTCTTCATTGATATAAGACAATCTACATTCCTAGGAGACAAAATCACTTGATTCCTCTTATTTTGTTGTGTAGTATTATTGAAAATTTCAGCCACTAAAGAGTCTCCAACACAACAAATGGGAGGTACGAGTACTTCAATATCCTCTCCAGTCATAGTCAGGTCTTCAATTCGTTGTATTGTCCCATTGCCGAGTTGCAGTAACCATTTCGCAAACTCTCGCTGATCAGGTCCAGCTCTCATGCTGCTGTTGTGCAATTATACATATATATATATATATATATATATATATATATATATATATATATATATATATATATATATATATATATATATATATATATATATATATATATATATATATAGAGAGAGAGAGAGCGAGAAGGGACAATTACACGTTAATAACTTGGTCCAACCAGTTGGGGAGGGGGATAATGAGAATGGGGAGAAATTCGTCCCCTAGTGTGTGGGTAATAATTATCAAAAATAAGAGAGTGCAGATTGGCTTAAAGGCTAATTGATGGCCAATAGTCGTTCAAGGTTATTTAAAGAATGCTACAAAATAAAGTTTAATAACAAAAAAAAAGAAATATTAAATATATACAAAAGAGGTTTAATTGAGATTAGTGATCAAATAAATAACGGACACATTCGGTGTCGGCAAAGGAGCAAATCAAAGGGATTAAAGCTGATAATTACCTTATCTATTCAGAGTCTTAAAAGGGGCTACACTAAGTCGCAATGCAAATAATAACAATTGGTTTGGGTAGACTGGAATATAATGAGGTCCGCAGAATCGACGTCTTGCACGGGGTAAGCGTCGAAGGGAAGGTAACTCAGGGAGGCGAGGATGCAGCAAGGGAATATGTTTTACCTCAGAGTTCTTGATAGGGGGAGAGGTACTGGTTTTATCTCAGGATGCTGATGAAGGAGGGCTGGTTTTACCTCAGGGTTCTCGCTGAGGGAGTACTGGCGCAAATTCACGGAAGAACGGCCGTTGTAAGGAGCTGCCAACTGACCGGGGATATGTCCACGGCGGAGATATTCTAGCCGTCGTTACCTGAATAAGCTACGGAGGATCCGACTCGAGAACGTAATGTGTCTTCGTGCGCGGGCGTGCTGTACTAAATATCCAGCGGAAAACCTCCGGTTATATAGGTGGTTGGCGGGCGGCGAAATTGCCTCGGTCCACGGTTTGCTCTCCTGAGATTTGAAATCGCCGGGTTTGGCTGTGGGGCAGGGAGAATCCGAGATAAGGAGCCGGTCAAATAGCCCTTTGGGTTTTCTCTGGTGTGCCGAGTATGGGAGGCAAGCTTAAATCGCCCCGGGCGCGGGAAATAGTACTCGTAAGATAAACACAACTGGTTTGATAAAGCTATGTTCACCCGATTCTTTCCTTGTTTCTCACGTTTTTTTGTTTTAGGGTTAAGGACACGTGGCCCTTCTAAGGGTTTAAGGTGAACTTACAGATCTTATTAGACACTATTCCTCCACAATTACGTTTATACCATTTAGTACATTTACCACATTTAGTAGTTTTAGTATATTGAGTAAATTTTGTACTTTTAGTACATTTATTCCTTTTAGTACAGTTAGTACTTTAGTAAATTTTATACTTTAGCACTTTTAGTACATTTAGTACTTTAAGTATATTTAGTGCATTTAGTAATTTTAGTACATTTTGTACCTTTAGTAAATTTTGTAATTTAGCACATAAAATTAAATTTCAAATACCCAATATCTATCGAATATTAAATATAAAACACCCATTATCAATCATAAGAGAAGAGCGACCTGGAAGTGATGACGTCATAGCGTAACGGTCGAACGGACGGATGTGACATAAGCATATTATTATATAGATAATATTATTTTTACATTTTATATATTATTTTTTTTTATAGTAGATTTTAAATGACTAAAAAAGCTATATCACAAAATAGCAGTATAAATGATAGTTAAAAGTAGATGGCATACCATCATCCTTTGCTCGTTTCTCTTCTTCTTTCCTCTTCTTTCTAAATTGAGTCCCTGATAGCTTTGATCCTTTCTTATACATTTGCGGATATTTAACATATCCTGATGTAAGATTCGTTTGTAATATATTTATATAGTTAACTATTTAATCAAACCTATAAAAAATAACATTACATAAGTTAAATATTATTAAGTATTAGACTTTATTCCCAATAGCATACTAATGGAAGCACTAGAAAACAAATAGGCCTACTAAGAAATTTTGCATTGTGCAGGTCTTTTAAGGAAAGGTTTGTGGCAGGGATGGTATTGATTAAATCACTTGATTTTTTTATTTTCAATATTCCTTAAAAAAATCCAATTGTTACAAAAATTCAGTTCTCTTTTATAAGATTTTTAAACTATTATAATGAAAAACTGAATTCCAAACTGAGCTGATTTTCTATTTTTCTCATTCGCTGTTAACAAATTATTTTTGTGAAACGTGACAGATTTTTTTTTATACTAATAAAAAAATATATATATTTATTTTTTTATGATTTATTCCATTTCAATTTCTTTCTTTATTCTTATTTTTATAGTTTCGGAGGGGCGCTCATACCGCCCCTTAACAAGTGCTGCCTTGGGCGGCTGCCCATATTGCCCATAGGCAGAACCGCCACTGACGCCGGATATTATAAAAATGAAAAAGCTTCATAGAGAAAATGAATCTGAAAATGAGACAGAAATTATCATCTTAAGATTTACTTTTCAATCTGACAAAACGCAACGGGAAATGTCTACTGAATATGTGTTAATGCTCACTTCACGTTCATTGCTCATTGTGAAAAAGAAAGAAAATCTATTATTTCATCTGTCGGAAGAAATTTCCAGTGTAATGAAAAGATATATCAAAGATGATATCTCCAAATTAAATCATTGTATAGCGTTTAATATAGATTTTACTGCTCTTATATCTCATCCCAGATCATGTTATATTTACTCTATCCTTGTAGACTATCAGTTAATAGGCGGGACGCAGTCGAGGCTGCTGAGAATTATTCACCTTCCTATATAAAATAAGCGAGATTACTTTGTTTTATGTTTTTTTAGATTTATTAATCTGTGGAAAATGTATGTATATTTGAATTTAAATGTAAAATAAATCATTATAACTACCTTGACTTTAAAAAAAAACAAGTTACGAAAAAAAGAAAATTACTTTGTCTGTAAAGGAAGCTATAAACTGAGAAACGGTGATATGTTCAAGAATGTCACTTAATTCGCCACGTGAATTCTATTCTTATATATAGTTACAAACTTCAAGTCGATCAGCTGAACAATGAGGAAAAAAGGTCTTCTTGCCAGCAACCTACGAATTTCTAGACATTATAATCTTGGACTAATCTTGCGATATTTACTAATCCAAAATGAACCGATCCCTTTGTCTTATGCGTCCAAGAAACCCCAACCATTGGTCGAAAAAAGGTCACTGACCTAGGGGGAAGGAGGGAGGGGAGTGATTTGGGAACATTTTTACGATAACCAATAAAGGGGGGCGGGGGAGGTCGGGTCCATTAGAAAATGTCATGGGCTTGTAGGCTTGTGTATGTCTGTACGTGTGTGTTTGTATGTGCGTGTGACTGTGTGTGAAAGCGTGTGTGTAGACTCGGGTTTCTCACTTCAATACTACTAATGGTGACTAAGGTATTTGAGAACAAATTTGAGGACAAACAAGCAATTTATTGAAATAGAAATCGGTATACGTTTTTACATACAGTAAAAGGTTCTCCTCAATAAAACCACGTTCACCCTCTATGGTGGCCTCGGAAGAGACTGCAAACCTGATCAAGTTGTTCTATTTCATGTTAACCATAACGTTTCCGATACCAGCCTTCAACAAGTATTTGGTTTTGTGGGGCCGCTTTTAGTCGGTTTCCCATCAACGACTCCCACAAATAGTAGTAGTCCTGGGGACTAAATCTAGAGAACCATGAGCTCAAATATTAGGGGTCACATGATCGAGAACATTGTGTCTACTGGTGGGAAGGTCCCCTGCGCACACAGTTGCGTGCGCAACAGGCATAGTTGTGTTGTGTTTTTTTTATAACTCTAGCCACCCTGTAGGGGAAGAATGAAGAGAGTTGTAGTAGAGTGGTCCCGGCATTCCCAAGTGGATATGGCATAACCACCCTACCTGGATGCAATCCTGATGCGGGACCGCCACACTTGGATGTATCCAGTGTGAGGTTGAGCTGGAATAGAACCTCCACTTCCTAGCTGTTGCATGGACCGCTAGTACAGGGGGTAGTATAAAATTCCCACAGTATGCAACAGCCCTTCTCCACTCTAACTCATGCAATCACTTTCTGTAAGCGTTTCATGATTTGACTGATCTTGTTGAAATATCGCTCTAAACATAGATCGAGCTAGATTGGAAATTGTATGGAGTTTCGGCTGGTTATCTTGTTTAGTTTGGTAAAGGTCCGTAAATTTGATTTGACAGAGAATGTATTGAGTTTATGAGTTTTGATATTACAGTGAAGAGGAATCAAATATTCATATCAATAATTTTATTTGAAAAAAATACGAATACGTAGGAGAATTTGAGTGAGTTCTAATTTATTACAAAAACCCCATATAGGTCATGTCGAAAATATAACAAAATTTAAATTACTGATTTGTGCCTGGATGTATTCTATGTGCCTCCCCCACAATTTAGGAATGATGTTATGAATCCTTACAACATGAAGTAACATTTAACAAAACATTGAAGGAATATTTTCCTATCGTTATATGTTTGACGTTTATTTATATTCACGCATTAGCATGAGCTACATATGGATTGAAGGCACTTGTTAGCATAACTAAATTTGGATTCTACTATGTAAGTAGATGTAAAAGTTTGTCGGGGGCTTCGCCCCTCACATCGAGTCACCCACGTGTAGGTCCACAAACACATGGGTTTCCCAAACACATGGATTCTACAGCCAGCTCAGGAATTCGCCTTATCACACAGCCGTTCCACCTTAGGCTAAACTTCAGCCAGAGAGGGAGGCAGCATCCTCACGAGATATGGCTGAGTGAACTGGTCCTTCCTCCCCTTTGTCGGAGAGATCATTACGAGGACATTTTCCCAATGGGCAGAAATGGACATAATGAGCCAAACGACGCGAAGGATACAGAAAGTCTTCGTCCAATCCCTCGTGCCCTCACTCCGTCGCGAATTTGCCCACTGGCACACAGCCTATTGCGCCTTTTTTTCCTCGATCTCCCACAATGGAACTCTGATTCGGTTAAGAAAATTTACTAACTCCACTGTAATAGCTAACTTCTTTGACGCAGAGTGAACTGGTGGAAATATCATAAATTCTAAACTAAATTCCGATCCTAATAACATAGCACTAGAAATTATTGTGGCATAATCTTCTACCTATGTAAACGCAATTTTTATAGTTGGCTGCTTTGTAATTTGCATTGTATATTTTTGTTATAAAATTTCAACTCGCCATTCATACGACTGAATATTCTCCTTATATTCTTGCACAAAATAAACAGTTAAAACCGTTTCGTATCCTAATTGAAATCCTGATATGATAGTATTTCCATTACTTTTTACGCCGAGAAATTTCGTATCCTGAGTCCGCCCTATTTCCCTCAGCTTGGAACTTAAATTCCTTCTAACCAAAATCAAGCCCATCTTTTTCCTATTTCGAGCGGTGTCAGATCCTGAGTTGTACGCCTACTAGGTAAATTATAATGGGTCAAAAGATTTTTACTGTTCAGTAGTTTTGAACAGTATTTTATTTGTACAAATGCTTCGGAAATTTCCTTTTAATGAAGTGATTTTGCTTTAAAAAAAATTAACAATAAGGATGCAAATCGTCAGTGTCGTAGAATGACTCCCGACGATACTATATATAACACTATTCGTTGAGGGAACTTCCTTAATTATCTCTAGAGTGCGTTTTACTGTCTTGGCGGCCGATATTATGTATCTTCAAAAATGCTTAAGAAGTGGAACTGAGCTCAAGGATAATAATATTGCTATCATTAATAAAATAGAGTTTTATTAATAATAACTATAAACAAAACACAAAAAACGGAAAATATTGACAAACAGAATGGAAAGGGGCGTGGAGAATCGGGCTAATCCAAGGATTTAAGGGATCAAAAAAGGTAAAACAAATATGGAGTTAAAGAGATGGGATGGTTCGATAAACCATTTAAAGCACTGGATAGAATTGACAAATAAGGGATCAATACTCAAAAGGTGACGCTTGGCTTACGTAACTTCGTTAGGGTGCAGTCGAAGGTACTTGAAGGAATATTCGGTCCGCTGGCGAGTTCCAGCAGAAGGGGGGGGGGATGAAAGGATCCTGACGTGGCGTCTTGGGAAGGAGAACCGTTCTCGACGAACGGCTTGACGAACAATGGCTGTTCTAGGTTGTTCTCTTCTGAACAAAGGGGGGATGAGAACCGTCTCTTGTCTACGGGCTCAAGAACAATGGCTGTTCTAATGTTGTTCTCCTTTGAACAACAGGGGGGGTGAGAACCGTTTCTTGGCGAAAGGCTCAAAACGAACAATGGCTGTTCTAATACTGTTCTCCTCGAACAATAGGGGGGGGGGTGAGAACCGTTTCTTGGCGAAGGGCTCAAAACGAACAATGGCTGTTCTAATACTGTTCTCCTCGAACAATAGGGGGAAGATGAGAACCGTTTCTTGGCGAAGGGCTCAAAACGAACAATGGCTGTTCTAATGTTGTTCTCCTTGAACAACAGGGGGGGATGAGAACCGTTTCTTGGCGAAGGGCTCAAAACGAACAATGGCTGTTCTAATGCTGTTCTCCTTGAACAGCAGGGGGGGAATGCCTTGGGGACTTGACGTCACTAAAGGCTCGAACCTTTGGCGCTCAAGGAATATTGTCCTCCTGGACAAGTGATGGTGAATCTCGAGGCCGAGGTCCCTTGGCGCACAAAGGGAGAGAGGGTCGTGGTGATGTTTCGCGACGAAAATCTGGATCTCCAATCTGATCTTAGTGGTAAAGTTTCCATATAAATAGCCAGGAAATCTCCTTGGCGTGGGGGAGAATGGGGTGGAAGCTTCGAGGGAACGCACAGTTGGGCCGGAGAAAAAGCCTTATCTGTTCATAAGCCTAACTCGATCTGGCGAGGTCGGCGTATGGGGGCGAACGGGGGGACGATAACTTCCTTGTTTAAACATTGACGTCCGGCAGCTGTTGATAAGACTCCAAGCCTCGAATCGAAGATGCACGTGGGCCTCCTCGAGGTTTTAACTAATATGGGATAGGAGTTGAATTTAACACAGATTCAACTCGTTCTATCACAGTCAGTTTGTTACTGTACATTAAATTGAGACGTTATCCATCATGCTGCTTAGATATTTTGTAAATCGTTAAATTCCTTTTTAAAATCTATTAAACCTCGCCTCGAAGGGATCTTAGTGTCTTCGCTAGTTCGTATTTTTTTTTATTCTAGGAAAACTACTTGTAATAGCAGCATGGGAAGGACCAGCTTTCTATTTGACCACTCATGGCCTTCCCATGGCCACATATCCTCCTAAATGATTTGTTGAGGTCGTCCTTGATGATATCCTAGACATGCGTGACAGACTCGGCAGCCCTGACGACGTTTGACTACTCAGTTTCTCCTGGCTACTGATGACATCTCATAAGCAATTGAATTTTCCTCACTTTGAGCACGAATCCCCTGACCACGTTAAAAAAAGGTGGCAATCGTCAAGTCACCGCGGTTAGCACTTTAATGCAGCGAGGACGGCGTGTCATTGATTTGGTGTCAGATTATGTATAAGCTACCATGTATAGAGTTAAAAAGGGAGAAGATAAAGCAGGAGCATTTATGGCTTGACGATGCTGTATTCTCAAATACCTAATTCAGAAAGAGAGAGGAAAACGTTTGGGTTATGCATGGCTCTCGAAATTTGTGTGCTCAAATACTTGACGCACCCTGTATATTTAAGAGGACAAAATTCTTCATGGAAGATCACGCCATCGCTCTGCGTTCCAGGAATTACTGGGATTTTTTCCTCCAATTTAAAGCAACGAAGAGAGATCAAGCAGAAAGTTTAGAGAGAGATGAGAAAAGAAAGTGGTGAAGAGAAGGATTGGCAAAACCAACCCAAATTTTGAAAAAGTCCAATAAAACACGGGTTTTATTCTCGGTTTTTTCAAATCTCGGGTTTTTTCCAAAAACAAATGCAACAAGCATTAGAATAACATAGAAAAAGAATAGCTATTTTTATATAATATTAATAATTAATTAGTTTAATAATTATATTATAGTAAGAAAAGATCACAGCAACAGAGAATTGTGGGTACCTATGATAGCCATAACCTGTAAGAGAGATGAATTATGAGTCAGTATCAGATAAATAATCTTAATTTGATACATATTTGTTGAAAATATAAACATCATTATCATTATTTTGAATAAAATAATGATAAGTAGCATTCATTTCCTGAAAAAAAATCGAAAAAAACCGGGTTTTTTCAAATTCCATTTGAAAAAGCAAAAAAAAACGGCAATAAAACCCAAGTCATTTAGGGCTGTTTTTTTTATTCGCCGACCGTGGTGAAGAGAGAGAAAGGGAAAATCTCTAAAATATATAGCTGCATATCCTCCTGCTGGCATTGAAGCCGGAAAAGAGAACTACGGGTGCTGGGCTGGGCGAGCACACAATCCGCCAATTGTAAGCTGCAGCAAGATTGCCCGTGCTACATCTGGCATCACCCCCCTTGTGAGTAACAAGATAGATAAGGAAAATAAGGAGGTGGGACAGTAAAGGGAGAAAGGGTGAGAATAAGGCAGACATGTTAAAAAATACTAGCTAAACCAACCGGAGGCAAAAGAGGGGAAGGGAGAACCAGCGTTCTCCCTCCGGACCCCAACAAGGAAAGATTGACGAAAGCAGGTCGGTGGCTATCCTGCGAAATAGCTACCAAAATACTTGCAGCCATAGTGAACTTGGATTCATTAAACATCACAAAAATCGTAGTACTTTCAACTTTCTTTTACCTTGGAGGCCCAATTTAATGAAGCCTATTGTCAGGACCTATACAAAAATCATCAATGAAGACGATTTCATAGCAGAAGGGAAATGTGACGAAAAATCGGAGATTGTATTGAAGGAAAGGAGAGTCCATTTTCGCATCCAATTGACTTTTTTAAATAAGTAAAGCATTTTTCAGTGTAAGGAAACTTTTGAACATGCCAACCATTTTTCAGATCATCACAGCGACAGCAAACCAATCATTCCCTACCCCATGACAGCTAAAAACATCTTATAAAATTGCATCCCGGAGGAGGGACTGAATGGCCTTACTTTGTCAAACATCCACAGAAATATTATTGCCGCTTCCTTATGAAAAAATTATCCTTCTCTTTACACCTCTATTCCTTTTAAAAATCGGTGCTGGTTTACTATGTGGCCTACCCATGTGATTCTGGTTCAGTATGTGGCCTACTATGTTTTTATGTGGTCTACGTAATTTGAAACCAAAATACCTATATCCAAAGGGTAAAATAAGATATACATAAATATATTACCATTTATTTTTACCATTCAAATCACTTAAAAGGTAACTTTAATTCCTAAAAATCTCTCGAATATCTTTAAGGATACATAAAAATAAATCAGCACCATCTCCCTTTGACAGACGCTACCAGTATTCATCGAGATGCCCTTGGAGGTGATGACTGGGGACTCCTCCTCGTTTCTTCTTTAGAATGTTGGTTTTGCTGCCTAGCCAAAAGCGCTCAATTGACTGAGTGATTTACGGCTTCATGGTGAAATCCCAGTCGCTGGAGTTGGCGATAAGCGACCCACTCGTCTGAATAAATGCTTGAACCTGCTTCTTCCTTCCTTTGAATGAATGGAATACGACTATCAGCATTGCGTTTTACCACATAAAAGTAGCGCACATCTCGTCTTCGAATCGAACCAACACCCATGGCCCGTCGATTCTTCGCCCATGATTGCGATAATTTTCAACAACATTTTCATCTACTTCTGCAGCTGCATGATCTCCATTTAACATACATGTAGCCTCTGTTATATTTCCTGTGTCCGGCGAAGCGAGCTTCATGTATTTGTACTGGTGCACATTCATCACCCTTCATTTCTACTGAAACTATTGTTGAACATACTTCGCGGTAATAGATAATCCAATCCACTACTGTTGTTTTTGACCTTCCACTTAAAGAGGATACTTCCTCTACTCCCAATATAATGCTCCACAGGAACAATAATTCCAATATTTCGCACAACCACAGCCTTCAAGTTAATTTGCCATCCAAATCAGTAGATGTAAAATTTTTTTTAGCAGTGCGAGTGGATTTACTTGCTTGACATCCTTTTATCCTGCATCTCCAAACGATCCTGTCGTGGCCACGAGATTTCTTGTTTGTCAGTGCCATGGGTCCATCACGCTTCGGGCACAAATCTGCATCCTGTGAAAGACGCTTGTAGGACTTTTTTCATTGGCCGCAATAGTGCAGTAAAATTCACGCAGCAGCACCATCATAGAAGGGTGTATGTAAACTGATGTCATTTAAGGGGATGTCACATTTTTTTCATTAGTCATTTTTCAAATTATTTTGTTAAAAATTCGCATTTTTTGGTATTGTTTATCATTTTATTGCAAATTTTATGCATTTTTATGGTATAATTATTTTTTTAGCAACATGACTAGAACAAAGAAAATTAAGATAATGCAAAATTGTATAGTCGTGGAAAATCTTTCTTAGATATTTAAAGTTAATTTGTTAAAAAAAAACTATACCATTGATTTTTATATCATTTTATTTCAAATTTTAGGCACTTTTTCATAGTATATATTTTGTTTTAGCAACAGGACTAGAACATAGTGAAAATTATGATAATTCAAAATTTTATACATTCGTGGAAATTCTCCGTAGATTTTAAAAGTTGATTTGTGAACAAAACGCAAAACTATACCAATACGAATTTAAATATTTGCCTAAAAAAAACGGCGCCTAAGAACTAGTTAATATTTTTAGCATCATTCGAATATAAATTGAACTAAATTCCAGGTTATTCAGAACACCCAAACTATTCACCTAACATCCCCCCATCCAACTGAGAACAAAACCTATAGTTGACCATGTATGAAAAATATATGTTTCAGTTCGCCATTAAAACAGATTTTAATGAAACTAATCATATGTGAATCGTTTGGTCGTGATTTATATGATATCAGGTTCCAAGGCGACGGGGGGGGGGGGAGGGTGTCGGAAATAACCCCCTGTATCTCAAAAACGGCGCCGTAGGTTATTATAATTTTGGCAGAACTAAAATGGTTTTTAATGAGCTTTAATTTCATATATGATAATCTAACGTAGTATAAAGATGAAAAAATTAATGTGGTATCTCCTTAAACTATTACAAACAAAACTAAAGCTTTGAAATGTAAGTTTGCATATGAACACAACCTAAACCACAGTTCACTAGCTTAGTATGCGGGTAGGACGCATAACAAACAAGTGAACTCGTGTGGTAGGCTACTTCTAATAGGTAAACCACATACTAAACCAGCACCTAAAAACTTCCACAAAGCCCGGTATTCCAAAGTTTCCACTTCCCTTAACTATACCATTTTCTTGAAAAATCTCTTAACCCAAATTTTTTGTGGTAATGCATTTGTTGTTTTTCATTTTATACTTGCTAAAATTTGTTCACTAGGATGATGGACAAGATCTCTTGTGGGGTGGGATAAGAGATTATTGATCTATCTATGTATGGATGGACGAGGGGATTCAATCTTCCTTATCTGGGAAAAAGGCAATTAGGGAGATATATGAGGCACAAGGAGTTTGAAAGAAACACGTGGTTTAATTAAATTTCCAGGCAAAGTTAATGTGCGTTTACTATACATCGTTAGTTTCATATTACTCTTAAGGAGGGACCAATAGCGTTGACATCGACGTCAGACTACAGGTGATCACTCCACCTCCTACCCTTCCGCAAATCAAGTACGCAGAGAAAGACGTTTGCATTATGGTGTCTGAATGAATTTCTTCACAACTGAAAGGTGTTTTAAGACGTTAAAAAAGGTCTTTCTTATGTAGTCGACACCCTAGAAGCGAAGCATCTCTAAGACAGCAAATCTATTATATAACAGCGCTCTACCGTCGTGAAAATAGGACTCGTCTTCTATTCGATTACCCAATATCAGTGGCGCTGCATAGACGGAATTTGGCGAAAAGTCTGCAAACACTGCAGATGGTTTGAAATTATATCTCCCATTACCGCTTTCATATTTACACGGCTCCTCCTATACATTCTCTGCATATTCAGAATTCCTGGGCAATCGGGGAGCAGCTGATATCTTGAGATACTTCATCACTTTTTTACGCCGAAAATGATGAAACCGAATTGGTAGGATTTCTGCTCACCCGGAAATGACCCGACAAATTTCCATCAGAGTTTTTTTCCATTCACGTTTTTTTGTATGTACATATACTCAGAAAAGGCCGTGAAGAAAGGCTTTTACACGAAGGCTCTTTGTAATGGGGAAGAAATACCAAATAATGTGCCAAATGTTGGGAATTTTACAGTGGATAAAATAGGGGAATTGAGTGACAGGTAAATAAAAGATGGATGGATAAGTATAAGGAAAAGGTATAGTGAAAAGATTAGGTATGATAAAACAGGATACTCAAATCACGGTAGAATTAAAACTGGACGGGTAAACCTCCCGGAACAAATTCGTATAAACAATAGTGACACATAAATACGAACTTAATTTCCATTTGCAGAATTATCCAAAGCCATGCAAGGAGTAGACACCAGACTTTGGTGTAATAAATATATAACTATAATAATAATAAATTCATTGTATGAAATATATTATTAAATAATTAAGGCTTGCTTATTATTGCTTGATGACGTGATTTAAATTGCCTTACTAGCAGCAACGCGCTTAGACATGGAATTAATAAATTTTGAAATTATAGCATAAGGTATTTATTAAACATGAATTTGGCAGATAAAGATCCCACAATTCTGATTATGTTGCTTCCTTGTAGAAGACAGGATGGACATCCAAGGGTGCCTCGAATTGGGCACAAATGTTCCTAAGGATTTATTATAGAGGACTAACTCGGCCCAGGTAGTAATTGGATATTACATATTGGATATTACGTAACACGAATATCCACTTCCTTAACTGGCAGTTGTCTTTTAGAATTCAATCACTTAACCTGTTGGCAAAACCCTTCCTCGGGAATAGAAATGTCATTTCCAAAATACTTGAGGTGAACCTCCTCAACCCTTGTTCAGAATTTCTCCCGAAACCTAACAACTTGCTTGGCGTGTAATCTCCATATTAGTCATATGTAGCGAAATATTTAATGGATTGCAGCCGGTGCCAAATTAATACAATAATGGTAATCAAGTATGAAAAATTTGCTTAACGACAACTAAAACGTGCCTACAATGATGTCCCTTCTCTCATACTCGTAGGAGTCATTAGTTAAAGCTGCGCCTGCCAGCGCCTCTCTTCCTACCAATGCCTCTCTTTTGGCTTCCATGAGATCAACCATTAAGTTGTTTCTGTACAATATATTAAACTCAACAATTGGTGAGTCTAGACTAAGTCATTAGAAAAGAAGACAAATCCATGATCGAAACCCAGTGACAAGTAACGGGAACTTAATAAATAGCAGTTAAATTCAAGAACACAAACAACCTTGAACAGCGAAATTGAATTACAAACAGAACAAAAAGGGTTTACAACTCTAACTCCACTGAGAACATAATGACGGGTAATAACCCTGTTCCTGTTGTCACCATTCCGCTCACCAACTAATCCAGTGATTGACCTTTTTCGCTCTGAATTACCTTGTAACATGACTTACTTCGTCACTTATGAAAGTGTTTCCACTAGACGACGGCAAGGGTAGCATAACATTTTCACCGATCCCTATTTTGTCTCTTTCACCAGCCCGCAACGAAGGAAGACACATTTTTCAAAGTGGACAACACTCGCAGAAATTCCACTCCTCAACTATCAGGACACGCTTTAAAGGAACAACTCTAGCACATTTCGTGCAACTTTCTTGACAGTGGGCAACTCATCTGCTTTACTCGTCAACTCAACGGCCTCATGGTCACTGTAATGAACTCGCTCGGCAGATAAGGACTTTTTCCCTCATTAAGCTACGCTTTCTCATCTTCATTCCAGATCTTCGACTTTCTCTGGCTACGCCTCCAGCGTCGCTCAAAGGAATTCTTCTCCCAGTCATGGTTGCTGGAAACATCGAACCTCCGTGTACCAAGTCAAAATATGCGTACTTCAGTGTAAGTTTCAACGCCTGACAGGGTAGAGTCAGCCCTCTTCTGCACCCTACACATGAACATGCAGGATTCAACCCCCTGGCTCTTCGTATATAACTTGCTGGTAGATAATTGCTCCACACACTATAGAGAGAAAGCTGCCCTCATCATCACATCATTACTACATTCTCGAGTCAGCCGATTTCTGTATTCTGCCAAAGCTGTTTTGCTTTTCGTTCTTTCATGGTCAGACTTTCTCTTGGCTCTTTCAAATCATAGATATACGTCGCCCCATTTTGAAACCGGACTTTCTGCCTAATTTTGGCTGACCATTAATGCTCGCAGGAGGTCTGTGGCTATAGATCTACCGCACATCTTTATTTCCTCCATCATCTGCGCTTTCTTTACAGCTCTGTCCTTACAAACATCCATGTTGTTGCCATCATTGATTTTTGCCGCTTACCTCAAGTAACTATCAAACATTCTCAAGGGTTTAGTCATGGAAAGTCTTCCTCGGCGCAAGCGACACTCTTTCATGCCCCACTGCATATGTTGATGGACTTGAGTCACTAAGTGCTATGGACATTGAGATTCACGTCTTACAATTTATCTTCATTACACAAAATTGTTTCCCTAATTTCTCTTATAATTCTCCTAGGGTGTTCGGTCAACCATTTAAACACATAAGATAAAATTACAATCAAACAATTGATTCATGTTTGCCCTTCCGGCAGTGAAATTTGCCTTCGGTAAAGCACAGTGACTTTAATTGTTACGATTTTATCACTCCCGCACTTTTTCGGAAAAGTAAATTGCTAAAAATTTAGCAAGAGATCAATCTTTCTGGTCCTTTCTAAGGGATATGGAGAGGCGACACACAAACTTAAAACCATTCTCTCTTTCTCTTCCAAGTTCTAATCAGAAAATCATGGTTGATTAATATATGCAAGAATTTCGGATACTTCCTCCGAGTTCCCTTTGAAAGCAAATGAGCAATCTTTTAAATATTTGCCATAGTTTTTACTTCTCTTATTAGCATCACTTTGTATGGCCCTCTACGCAAAAGGATATCAAACAGCTCATTCATACATGTATATCTGTCAAAGAATGTGTAGAGGAACGCACACAGTCGATATTAGATGCATTATGCGTGGAATTGATTCTACCCTAAGATTTCACCGCGGTGGAAATCTATTCTTGCCATTTTCCATGTGTAGATACATCGTTTTGGAGTACCAAAGGAACAAATTTTACTCCAACTTCTTTTTCTAACTTCGCTACATCTCCACTTTTCCACTCCATACTATAAATCCCGAAAGTAACTGGATGGTAGTGGTTCCAAGGCTTTTGTAAACGATCATTACTAGATTTTTTTCGCCAGACCAATGGTTTTTCAAATTGGCGGTCTGCCAGAAGGCAGCTCCAGCTAAGAAAAGGATGTGCACATCCCCCCCTGTGCATTCTCAGGAGCCCCTCCAACGTATTTTCCCGCGATGATGTCTACTCCTCTTCGAAATCTGCGGTCCGGTGGCTTCCTTTCACCCCCTTCCTAAGAGTTGCCCAAGGGTGACTCCATCTCTGCACCAACGGTAGTCCCCCCCTTTGCTATCACAGGAAACTTCCAAGAGAACACGCGTGTGGCCCAGAATCGACAGGGGCCAACAACCAGAGAAGCAGGGGATAGCGGGGCCAGCCGGGTCGTACCCTCTACTGTCTTGCAGGCATGCGTTCTGAGCTTGCAGGGAACCGGTGCGCCTGCGTCCTCTCTTCCCCGATGGACGTCGGTTTGCCACCCCAAACGACTAAAAATGAGCCGTCGATTGGGATCCGTGATACTTAAGTGGGGGGGGGGGGATATGGAGCTCCCACCCCTTAGCCGGACATGCTCTTGGAGGTGGTCCCGCCCACAACACCAAACCTGAGTCAGGACCTGTGCAAGCTTCTCATCAGGCAGCTCGGATCCCAGAGGGCTCACAAAAGAGGAGGCACCGCCTCCCCAAACTTCTGCTCTCACTAACAGCCAAGTCCCTTTCCATCTCAGAGAAGGATCTTACTGAGGACGGTGTGTACGGTCTGGGAGCCCCTTCCAGGGATGAAGAAAAGCAGGTTCATTCCCTGCCTTCCGCTCTAAAAAAGAAAAAGTACAAGAAGTCAAAGAGGACTAGGGGTTCCTCTCCTTGTGCAGGTGCTCCGGGGAAGGAAAGGTCCGCGGTCGCTTCAGCCAGCGACCAGGCCAAGATCAGCTCATCCGGCCCCGAGGCGCCCTCGGGTGGAGAGGCCCAAACAAAGACCAAAGTCGCAAGTGCGCTGAGCGGAGCCTCGATTACGTCGTGGCCCCTTATTGGGAGACTACCTGGCGTTTTTGAGCCAACTGGCTTCAAAGGCTTTCTGATTATTTCCTCCACAGATTGCAGTATGTTGGCTAGAGGCAACATGATCCATCAGATGAGAGCATTAGTTAGTTTGACTGATAGAGAGCCGAAGGTGAGCCGTTTCTCGAACGGGAGCCTTCTGAGGAATGTATTGGATCCTTCCGAGGTGGCCATGATTAGTGCCCGATGGGACACTGAATGGCCCATCGGTGAATGTGACGCCACACTCTACCGTGAACTTTGTGAAAGGAGTGGTTAATGCGAGGGAACTCGTGGACTATTGCTTAGAAAACAACACCGAAGAGCTGGCCGACCACGAGGCAATCAAAGTCGAACGTGTCATAAGAAAACAGGGAGGGGCCTCGAGACCCACCCCTACACTTCTCGTCATGTTTAAACGTGACATGCTCCCTGAGTCGGTGCGTGCCGGTTGGTATCGCTACCGCGTCAAAGCATTATACCAGTGGACCAGTTCTACTACTTTCACCGTTTCTTCAATACGTATCGCTCCTGTAGACGTGCAAATTCAGATTTGTCCAAATTCTGTGTAAGTTACTCTAAGGCCATACACGATAAGTTCATATCGTGTATGATCAAGAGTATCAATTGCGAAGAGCCGTATCCTGCTTCTTCGAAGCAATGAAGTGCGTATCTTCTGCAGAAGGAAATCCTGGCCGTTGACTCGCTCAGAATGGTCACCTTAGGAAACTATGACGCCTGGATGCCATAATGTAATTCATGAGCCAGTAGTTAAGAAGAATAAAATCATTTTGCCACCAATGCATATAAAACTAGGCCTAATGAAGCAATTTACCATGGCACTACAAAATAACAAACCATGTTTCCAGTACCTCAAACGATCTTCCCTAAAAAAAGTGATGCCAAGATTAAAGAAGGCATATTCGTAGGCCTTCAGATTCGTCAACTTATAGCTGATGAGAACTTCGAGGCGACAATAGATGAAACAGCCAGCGGCCTGGCATGCATTCAAAGATGTATGCAAAGGACTTCTAGGAAATCACCAAGGGGCCCAGCGAAAGCGTATAGTGGAGAGCCTAATCAAGTGCTATCAAAATCTCGGATGCAATATGTCACTAAAGATACACTTTCTTTAAGCTCATCTGTCCTTCTTCTCAGAGAATGCAGGAGAGATGAGTGATGAACATGGAGAGAGGTTCCATCAAAATATAGCGTCAATGGAAAACAAGTATAAGAGAAAATTGAGCCCTGCTATGCTGGCTACCTTCTGCTGGCTGACTTCTGCTGGAACCTGAAGCGTGACACACCTGACACGTATTACAAACGAAGAAGTAAATACTAAAATGTAGGTTAATACATTTTATTAATACAATTAATTACAATGGACCCATTTAATCTGACTTTTGGAGTGAAATACATTTATGGTATCGTGGAAAACGGTATCAATTGCATAATTATTAAATCGGCAATTTACAAGAAAATGTTACGTGATGGGCTATTTTTGTTATCAAATTCGAATTCAGTACACTCAACTTCATAATAAAATACACATGAGATGTATGTTTTTTTCTTGACACTAAAATTTGTTGTACAGTGTAATTTGACTCTGCTCCTCTCCGAACAGGAAAGTTTGCAGCCAGATAGTTGTACGTGCGTGCGAATGTGGGTGGAACTTTACGTTCAAGACTGTGTAGATGTAAAGGAACGGCTCCCACATTTTCATACAGAGATCAAAGGCGCTAAAAGGTTCAAACTTCAACCACTGTTAGGTTAGTTATCCATTTGAGTGAGTGTCTTCGAATAAGACTAATTACTTATTGCTCTGATTGTCTACCTTCTAAGTAAGCACCACTCTATCCTCTTTGACAATAAGAACATTGCTTTGAACATTGTTCTCGAATGTGGTTATTTAAATCAAAGGGAAAAGAAACAAGAATGTCTTTTATTATAAATTATGCGGATATTGGATGTTTTAATTAAGACTGTTGCTCCACAATATCTGCAAGAGATGCCCTCGATGGTATTTCGCTTTTATTTTTTAGGGAAAAAACTTCGTTCCGGAACAGAGGTAACTGTAGGAGAGCTGCACATCCTCTCTGTCTCTAATTTCTCAAATAGAAAACAGCCTATAAACCTTCCATACATTTTTACTTCAATACTTTCTATACGAACATCTATTCAAAAACTTTCTGGCGAAGATGCACTCGTTGGCTTTCGTTTTATTCTTAATAAATCCTTTAGGATGTGAGCAACCGCTACTCACTGTCTATCATCTGAACCAGTATTTTACTGCTAAACATGTCTGTCTTTGTCTTTTCTTTCCCACCAAGCGCTCAATCTATCTTCTCTTCTAGCGCACCTTTCCAGTCTGTTGTCATTTTCGCCTTTCTCGATTCCGAAAAGCCCTTTTCGTGTTGGCGAATGAAGCCTCAGACTCAGCTTCAGCGCCATTCTTCTGTCCGAATACATTCATTATGAAAATTCTCCTCGCTTGATTGCTCCATTCGCGAAAATATCGAATGCGGCGATGAACAGATGTCGGTCTTACTTGCTGTAAAGAGATGGATGGAAGTGAGGGGAAATGGAAATTTGCCCCCTCTCGAAAGGTTAGGTTTTAGAGTCGCTGGATTGTTTATTCGTAGTTTTTATCCATGGCTGACTTTTCGAGTCGAGTCGAGCCAGGCACAACCTATTCGTAGTTGTTCTTGATTACGTTCTCTTTCTCTGCCAAAAACCCCAAGCCCAAGCTCGTAAGGAAGGATTAATAGAGAGAAGGGAACTGAGAATGATGTAGCCGCAATGGAACCTGCTCTCTTAGCAGAATAAGGACAAACTACAGGAGAGTAGTCTCCTCTTTTGGGTACATCTCCCCCCCCCCTCCTAATTTACTTTCCTCCCCTCTCTCTTTTCAGTCTTTCAGTCTCCGGTGTCCGCGTTGTGTTCCATATAAAAGGAATCTTACTTATTGGAAAGAGAATTAGGGAAAGGACAAAAAATAAAGGAAAAGGATGGATAAATAAAAACAAGAGCAGACCAGGCGTAAAATATTGTGGATAAAACGACTATAATAGCCGGCATCATCAATGCTTCAAACCATGCTACAACGCTGCGGGATAATTTTCACAAGATGATGGTAAATTTTGCGTCGCGTCGTTCTTGGGCTGATTTGGAGATTTTCGTTCACTTACGAAGCTTTAAAGTGAAGTTTCTCGACGGATTTTCAAAAACACGGAAACATATGTGAGAAAGTCGATATTGACCAGATCCTTTACCAATCGCAAGCCTTGTATTTGCTTTTTTTGTATTTGATATGGATAGTGTGTCTTTAAATTGTAAGCGTGTACGAGATATGGTATAAATAAAATCCGTTGGAAGTACATATGTAGATTCTAGCCTGGGGAGATATTGGCTAGGTTTTGCTTTGCATGGTAGCTTAGTGGTAGAGTAACTGACCGGCAATAGGGAGTTTTCAAGTAAGAGTTCGGTAATTCCATCTCCCTCTTGAATTCCTTCTTAGTGTGATATTCTAACGCATAGATCGACTTTACGGCATATGGATGACCTATGTGTTATTATTTCGGGTGCTAATTTGTAGTCAGTCCAATCCTCTTGATGGTGTTTATTCTTTCTTCAGAGACGAGTTTTCTACATTTTTTTTCTTTGTATCAGGTTGATACATACGCGATTTGGGTGCCAATTAGTTTGATCATTGCAAACCTGAGTGTCTTGGTTCCGTTTTCAGGGTTATTCTCTTGCATACCGAGTCCATTGTTGTCCGAATGTGTAGAGGGGTTGATCCCCATTTCCTTACTCTGAAAAAGAGAAGAGCTTCTAAGAATCTAATCCCTATTCTAGATGTGTACCTATTAGTTCCTCAGATGTCTCCCTCGTGACACATTCCATGTCTTTCTACCTTATTAGGCCTACTCTACTAGTCGTTTCTCAGAGGTCTCTGGTTCGTGTCCCTAAGGAAACCCATTCTTGGCGCCGCCCACGGGTCTTCCTTCCGGGGTTCACTATTCCGCACTACCAAGGAAGTCTGAGCGCAGTGAAGTTTGCGTTACATTGCAAAGTTAGGGAATATATGGAGATTAAGAAAGTGAGAAGTGCCGATGATCAATCTTTAGGACACAACCTCGTATGAGAGCAACACGAGGAATCTCCAATCAGGCAAGTAGGCATATATATTTTCATTGGTGTTGAGAAACTGGCTTTCGTTCAAATCATGCATGACGCCTCTTTCAAAATGCCTTGTCTCCTTTAATAATAATATCTTATTAAAACAAAATTGTGAGCATACAGGGAAGGTCCGTCGAATAATTGAAAAAAAAAATCGAAAGAACTAGGACTGTGAATATGGGTCTTATTTTTTTAAACCAGATTCGGTTTGTAATGTATTGGGTTGAGGAATAAGTTCTTGCAGTTTTATCAAATTTATTCATTACCATTAACAATTCTAGAAAAATTTCATTTTTAATTGATAACAATATGCAATTTAATCAATAATGTATTCTCCGTTGTTATTTACGAATTCGTCCCAACGTTCAACTAGTTTTTCGATGCCTCTGCAATAAAAATCTCTGGATTTTGACTCGAAGAATTCGTCTAACCAGGTTCTTAATTCCACATCAGTATTCAACGAAACACCGCGCAAATTATTGGAGAGCGATCGGAACAGATGGAAATCCGATGGAGCCAAGTCTGGCGAATATGGAGGATGCGGCAGGAATTCTCAATTAAGCATTTGGATGGCGTCTTTTGTCATATTGGCAATGTGAGGACGAGCATTGTCGTGTTGCAGAAGGATTCCATAACGTCGATGAGGTCGCTTTTCACGAATAACTTCGGCGAGTCGATACATTTGTTGAACGTAGAGTTCTGCATTGACAATCTCGTTGTTCGCAAGGAGCTCATAAAGAATGATGCCTTCACAATCCCACACACACAGCATCGCCTTTCGTGGATAAAGTCCTTGCCTTAATCGCGGAAGTGTTTTTTTATTGGGGCTAAGCCATTGTTTTCGATGGTTCATGTTGACATAAACACACCACTTTTCGTCACCAGTGATGATGCAGTGAGGAAATATGTCCTTATATCCACGAGTAGCCTTATGACGAGCAAGCAAACCTGCGGCAATCGTGGAGCGTTGAAATTTGTTGCTTTCGCTCAAAGAGTGCGGAACCCATTCCCCGAGTTTTTGAACTTTCCCCATCGAATGAAGGTGATTCACTACAGTTTTCCGATCACACGCTAATTATACAACCAATTAATTATCTAGTCGATTGACGAGGATTTTCATGAAGAAGGTCGTTCAATCGATCTCCATCCAACTTAATGGGGCGACCAGAACGTTCTTCGTCATTAAGATTGAAATGACCATTTTGAAACGTGAAAACCACCATTGAGCTGTCCTTCCTGATAAAGCATTTTCTCCGTACACAGCACAAATATCGCGACGAGCTTTGGCTGCGCTTGCATTGTTCCCGTCTCGATTGAAAATAAATAACAACAGGTGTCGAAAAGGCGCCTTTCTTTCAACTTGACATTCCATTTTGACGGTACAGAACAAAAATTAAATTAGCACAGCTTTTAAATGAACTGCAATGACTTATTACTCTATTTCAAGACGTAGCCTAAGCAAAAGCCTAATAGTCTACGCTGTTAAGAGAAGTAGCCTAACCTTTGCAAATTTTGCTCTCATTATGTATTATTGTTTCTTAATATGTGCATAAATCACGTCAAAAAACTTAAATCAACACAACATTATTAAAAACGCAAGAACTTATTCCTCAACCTAATAGAATCCTACTAAGACGCCTTCGATACAAACAATGGGGTAGGTAAAAGAGGCAAAAGGTCAAGGTTAGTTACAACAAAATAAATGATGAAATCGGCTGAAGTTACCCACACGCAATACTCTAATTAAAAGAAACCAAATAGACAAAAACAAATTAGTTTCAAATGTTAATACACATAAATATATATATATATATATATATATATATATATATATATATATATATATATATATATATATATATATATATATATATATATATATATATATATATATATATTTACTTAAGCCTGTTGTAGCGATCAAAAATGTCTATGTGCCTGTTGATGCAATGATTGACAGAAAACCAGGCTTCGGTGAATTTTCTACGCTTCTTATTGGCGGATCTTCCTAAAAATTTGGCGTCCTCCCAATTCATCTGGTGTTGCTCGTTGTTGTGGTGTGATGCGATGGCTGAGAACGTGTCGTTTCTCCTTGTGACTCATTGGTTTTTCTCTATCTTTCTGCAAAGTTGTAAAGATGGAGGAATATAAAAATTTATGGAAGATACACAGAACAACCAAATGTTATGTAGTTGCAGTATGTAGGGGTAATAGTGGGCAGTTTCAGCGTAACGTGAAGTCATTGAAATTCTCAGAGGTGTATAAGTTGTCACCGGCATCTAGTGGGTCAGTGTGAACACATACTAGGCTGCTCTTAGTAAGGCAACGTGAATTATAGGAGTTTAACGGGACACGATAGGCGTGTCTGGTGGGTGGAGCATTCCATTTTTGAAACTGCGCGGACGTTTAACATTCCTCGCTCTATGGTGCAGTGGCCGAACACGGGTACTTAGTGATCGTGACCAGAGGCGTCTGGCTAGATTTGTCCATGGCAACAGACAAGCAACACTGGTTCAAATCTCATCCATATTCAATACAGTAGGTAGTAAACGCACATCCATCAAATAAGTGCAGCGTTCTTCATGTTCCATAGATATGGGAGCAGAAGACCCTCCCAAGTCCCCTTATTAACACTATGATGTCACTAAATGGCAGAGATTTCAATAATTACAATGTAGTCGGATATTTTTAAAACCTTTATCAACACAAGATAATTCAAATGTTTGTGACCCTAAAAACAAGAACAAAATTTAGTGAGTTATATGCCCCGTCCGTCCGCTAGGGCCTATCCTGTTTATTTAATATCTTCACCTTGTGGTCCGGATGGTCATTAAAGATGCCTTCGAAATCCTGAAGGACCCCGATTTACTATATATGTATTTGGCTTATGGTTGTTTACATATCTATAAAAACGCTTTGTCACGGGGTTTCCCGACGACGCTAGTACTTTTATATAATTCTTTTTGGCTGTTTGAAATTTGCGTTTGATAAGATGACAATAATAAAGGTGTGTGTTTAAATTCTCGACATTGTCCCTGATTTTCGATTTTTATTATTTGTTTATGACACCTAGTTTGATCGATTAGAACTCTAAGTTCTAATCGTTATTTAGAGTAAAAAAATGAACGCTGGTAGTCAATATACATTCCCTTTGAGTTTAAACGTTTATAATTTCATTCAGATTTAAGTTTTAAACGGGAGTGAAAAAAGATCTAAATTACATTTAAATTTCGGGATGAGATAAAAGCTCTCCTGGACATTTTTAGGAATATTTAGAATGAATCGAATTATATAATGATCGCTGTTCCCAAGTGTTTTGTCAAGGTATATACTCTCAACTAATTTCTCGTTATTTGTCAAAATTAAGTCTAAAATATTATATTCGGGCGTTTACTCGTCCCCTTTTTTATGCAAGAAGTTATCATTTATAAATTATATAAGTCAATTTCCTGCAGTGTCGGACTTTCCACTTAGAAATCTACATTTGTAAAATTTAAGCATATAAACGATTACTTTTTGTCTAATTAAAGCCGAAATAAAATAACGCCGCTAACTCTTCCTCTAGAATTTTATTAATAATTTTATAGTGAGACAAGTATAATACTCTAATAAGGTCCCTTTTAATATATATCCAAGTCTCAGTAGCTGCGGTAATACCAAAAGCTTCTGTCACAACTAAGCCTTTCAATTCATTAATCTTTATTCTCAAACTGCGTGCATTTGTTTAAAAGCTTTACAAATTTGTTGTTAGATTTCCATAACTTTGGTTCTGTGCATGATTACTAAATGTTTACAAACAGCAATCTCCTATGCGCTCTCCAGTCTCTGATACAGTCCGGTCGGAAAACCAAACAAACATTTTTTTAAAAGCCTTCCTACTCTCGCCGAGATGACGCCGTTCAGGTGAACCCAGTCTATCCAGAATAGCACACTGAACTCGTAAAACTCGCCCGATGCAATGATGAAGAGCATCCCTTCTCCCTGCAGAGAACGCTGAGAGAATTGCGAATGTATGAAGCTCTTCAAATAAAAAACATACGTACCTACTCGTTTCGTTCAGCTTTCTCATGAGTTGGCGATACTTAACCAGGAGTTCATCGGAACTTGTAGGTAAGGCAGTATTAGTACATATGTGCATGCATAATCAAAACTGTCTCGTGTATATTCAAAGGGCAAATCGTCCAAATCCTAAACTCTGCCCCGCGGATATCACTCTATAATCCGTCACAGAGCTTTTCTACCACAAAGTCGTCCCTTACAAGACGAACCTCGACAACACCTTCTCCTGGTCGTAAATTAAAACAGAAAACTTATTAGTAATTATCATACGCAATCTCGGCATTGTCTGTCTTTGTGGAGTGCTCGGTAAACAGGAGTGAAGGTGTCGCCCTCGACAAGAGAATTCCTGATTGACAGGATCTCTGGTGGGGCCGGTTGAGACGCGATTAAAATTCTGCTTTCTCAAAGCGCAGCGCCTGAACTTCCTAGTAAATAGAAAGAATTCTAAACCCTAACTTGTTTCGCACCAGGCACTACATGCAGGTACCAACCAATTCATCAAATTGGGCTCGCAGTAAACATCCACTACAAGCGCAACAAGTTTGGTTCTGCGGAGCTATTCTCACAATGAAGTAAACTCAAATTAGAAAGAAAAGTGAAAGAGTGAGAAAGAGAGAAAAGAGAGAGAGACAGAAAAAGAAAGAAATAAAAAGAGAATGAAATAAATATACAATGAATAAATTGAGTAAAATAAATAGAAAGAGGGTGAAAGAAATAAAGAGAAAGATAGAGAGAAAGAGAGAGAGGAAGAAGAGTGAACGAGAGAGATAAAGAAAGAAGAGTGAAAGAAAGAAAAATAGAGAGAGAAAGAGAGAAGGAAGAGAGTCAGAAAGACAGAGAGAGAGAAATACAGAACAACAGAACTAAGACCAGGAAATATCCCAGGATCCACTCAAGGTCAGTCCGATTAGCAAAAGTTGATCTTTGCTAACAAACCAAATCAGTGATCAACAGATTAACTATCCCGATAATTATATAGACCGGAACATGATGACAACCCTAACGATATTAAAAAGAGGCTGACATAGCCTTATATAATTGTATTTCAGTTAAAATCATATTTGTTGTGTACTTTTTGAGAAATGCAGGTTTATATTCTACCTCAATGGCAAACGATGATGATAGGACAGCTCTTTCTTCTTTTGCTAGACTTTGTCTGCAAGAGATGAAATGCATATACTGACAAGAAAGATAAAAAAAAGAATACTAGCAACGCATTCGTACATTCTTATTTTTCATTCCTTTTATTTTCCTCAACCTTTTCTGATATAAGACATTTTCATCTGAGGCTCAAACTAGGAAATATTTACACTCGAAAAATACTTGTCGTTGGTGTTAAAGATTAACTGAGCTGTTTTCCATTATTCGGTGAGGGGGGCTATTTATTCCACCTGTGATTTTGCAACTAAAGTACTCAAGGCTACGGCCGAGTTGCATGATATTTACCAATTTGAAACCGTTTTGGCGAACAATAATCTATAATTTATGTTAATAGCGAGAGAAAAGAGGTGGAGCGAGGGATAGAGAGAGAGAGAGAGAGGAGTGCTGGAAGGGGAGTTGAGGGAAGAAGAAGGAGAGAGAGAGAGGGGCAGAACAAGAGAGAAAGAGAGTCACAAGGAAAAGTAGTACCTCAAAGGACATTGCTGACCATATCGTGGAGGTACTCTTTGGAGAAGGGCTTAAAGTATAGCATAGAAGAAGGCTCTCCCCACCCACCTCTCCCGCCCGCTTTTGCGGGCCAAAAAGCGGAAACGATACCTGATTGTGCTGTGAAAAGGAACACAATCAGGATTTTTTTATAGAAAAGTTGGAACCTATCTACTTGCTTCTAGACTATACCCATACTATAATCTATACCAAGGTGGTACCATCGAACTCAAGTCGTGGATTATCTCAAGTCGAGATTTGAACTGTTCGACTTATGAACTGTTCACCATTTCTGGCGATAGCCAATTCTACGTTCCGCAGATTTTTTACGAGAAGAAGTTGCCACAAATGCTAATATGGAATTGCGGTAATTCCAGTTTGTAACCGTAGTTATGGGTAGCATTTGTATGCCACGTGAACAGCCTCTTGTGATCTACGTTTTCAACTCCTCGTATTATTTTAAAAGTCTGAATCAGCTGGTCTCTTAACCGGCGCGTCTCCAGGGAGAACATCCCCACTTCTCGTAACCGCTGCTGATAACTTTTATGTCTAAGGAAAGGGATCAATTATGTGGCTCTGGCTGCAGGTTTGGATACCAGAATTTAATGGCGGATTCAAGGTGTGACCGACTAGAGAGTTCTACAAGGCGAGAACAATTGCTTATTTTGGATGCGAAAATGTCTATTTATGTACGCCAGCATTCTCTGGGCCTTCTTTTCCACCGGGAGGCCGATGTGCATTACTTTGTACTTATAAAAGGCTAAATGGCATCTGCCACCTCTCGGACCACTCACCTATCCTGAGTAAGTTATTTGACAGGCATTCCACTCTTTCTTGCGTGCTCACACTGCCTCCTAACTTGCTAGCGTCGGCGAACTTGGTTATCGAGCATAGTAGTCCTTCGTATATGTCATTGATGGAAACAATGAACAATAGGGGCCCGTGCACTGTGGCACCCCGCTACTGAGAGGTGCCCATTGCGAGGCTACCCCGTTTATCTTTACTCATTGCCTCCGTCCCGAGAGCTAGTTTTCTATCCATTTGGCTAACTTGCCGGTAATTCCGAGGGCGCGGACCCTATTCATCAAACTTCGGTGTGGTACCATATTGAAGGCTTTTTGAAAGTCCAGATATCCAAGGCTCGACTACGGTCATACTCACTCAAAATACTGTGAAAAAATTCTAGTAGATTATTGAGAATTTAACGGTTCTTGCAAAATCCATGGAAATCCAAGATCAGGTTGTGCGAAAGTGCTAGACTATACGATCTGCGATTATTTCCTCGAGCAGTTTGCCTACGATGGATATCAGACTAATAGGCCGGTAATTATCCGGGCATTCGCGGTCCCCCTTCTTATAGATGAGGGTTACGTCTGCTATTCTCCTGTTTTACTTCACCTTTTCAGTTTCCAAAGACTTGTTAAAAATGGTGATGGGGTGTGGAGTGACCTCTTCGCTAACTTCTCGGAGGACTCTAGGAAGAAAGCCAGAGATACACAGATAGAGAGAAAAAGACTAAAAGAGAGAGAGACACACACACATACACCGACAGAGAGAAAGAGTCACAAGGAAACATAAATCTAAGTTAAAAAAAAACTTTAGATCCATTCCTAAGAGGTACCAGTGTCGTATCTACTCTAATTAGTGCAGTACTTTGTTTGTGGTGTCCAATTGCAATGTGGATTAGGATCAACAATGAAGGCCCACAAATGAGTGTCATGAGAATCTTATCAAGTCTTGAAATGGGCACGCACATAATTATCCACATTCCATTTGTCGTATAATAGGGTCAAGTAACCCTTTCTGCGTTTCTCAACCGAGGTCGATGATACAAGCAAAGTGCAAATTAAATGAATGTAGGTTGGCCAAATAGTCAACTATCTTGGAGGTTCCGGGACAATAGAAAAACGGGTACAAAAATAACTTTACTAATATGCAAATTAATATTCTTTTACAAGGTTTTAAAACAAGCTACATACACATTAGACGTACACGAATCTTAGTGGCTAAAGGGGGGGGGGACTTGGCAGGGACGGTCACCGTACAAACAAACGAACAATATTGACCGAGGGTCTCTCTAATGACCTTGAGCGTATACGAAGCCGACGATGGAGGCTTACACGGGGGGGGGGGGGGTAGTAGAGAGAGCACTTGCACAGGAAGGTTGCATGTTGCTGTTACCTCGGAGATTCGGTCCGAGGGAGTAATACTTGTCTTGGCGCAAAGTTCAAATGATAGTCTCTTAACAATGACTATTACGGGATGAACTTAGATCGTGCTTTCGAGTTAGAACATGAATCAAGACTGAGCGCGTTGCGTTCGAGGAGCAGGTAGAACGAGTACGGGGTAGACTCAGGCGAATTAATCATGAATACCCAGAGCTTGAGGGCTTCTGCAAGAATTGCGCAGAGTCCAAAAGGATACGAATAGCCGGTACAGACGGGCGGGCGTGCGGCAGAGGATTTATAGTGGGTCGAATGGGGGGTTTTCCCCCTCCGTCCGAAGGAGGAGGGTTCCAGGGTCCTACGCATCGGCAGGCGAGATAGTCTAGCCCTATTAGCACGATCGCGAGAAGTTTGCTAAGTCGATGAGGCGAAACTTTGTCCGACTTCTGATGGGACCTTTTGGCCTCTCAAACTTGTCTCAGCTCTCTGCGATGGCGGGCTCTCAGGCCACCACGGCATCTCATGATTTCGCACCTCCATTAGCGCAGACAAAAAGGGTCGACCAGGTGTCTGTTGCCTCTTTCTCCATTGAAGGCGTGGCAGCGCACATCTTTCTCTCTCTCACTCTCTCTGATGTCAGACACAATTAATTTACTAAAAGTGTATAACATTTTGTCACGTAAATAATAATATATACCATTTTGTCATGTAAATAATATATAAATACAGTATTCTTGTAAAGGCAGAGAGGCAAATGTGAATTCAAGGTTAATTGGGATCAACAATGAAGCCTTACAAATGAGTGTCATGTGAATCCTATGAAGGGTTGAAATAGGCACGCACATAATTATGCACATGCAATTAATGTACTAAAATTATGTAACAATTTGGCATCTAGATGATAGTATGTGGCATTTGGTCATGTAAATAATAATATATAACATTTTTCATGCGAATAATAATAGATAACATTTGGTCGTCTAAATAATAATATATATATAACATTTTGGCATGTAAATAATAACATGTAACATTTGGTCATATAAATAATATTATATAACATTTGGTCATGTAAATAATATACTGTTCTTTTAAGGGCTATAGGCAAAATTAATTCGAGACTCTTTCACACGCTTACACACACACCCATATACACTTACACGTGCACACGTGCGATATCTTTCCAGACCTTTTTTCGGGCTGCACCAAGGTTCTCGGAGGCGACACAAACAGCTATGTTGACATGTTTATCAAAACGCACCGAGCTGAGAAACAGGACTCGCGGATTCCTTTTTATTTTCGCAGGGCCGTGAAACACGAAATCTTATTCTCGAAATTTGAGATAAAGATTGTCTGGTGGAGTCCTGACTTCCTGCTCACGTTTTCTCTATCCCCATGTACACGCGAATAATCATCGAGACGTGTAAGCTCCGCCTAAGCTGCATCATTGGATAACAGTGGACCACACCACAACTTTCGACACATTAAATACCATCTGAAGTAGACCCCAAGGACAGTCAAACATACAGTGAGAGTAAAAGACAGAAAGCATAGTAAGGCAGGAAGACTGTAAGAAGTTTTCAGGGAGCGTAGGCTAAGGTAGACCAAAACATTAAGAGGCCAACCTCAAAATAGCAAACATACGCTTAATCGAATTCATTGCGCCTAAGCCTACTGAGTCTCCTTCCAATATAGAGTCCTCGAATCGGCCGTCTAAGATTTCCTTTTCCTACGGGTAATCAACTGGTCCTGTTACCTAGCCTACATCACTAAAATCATGCGAAAGAATAATCGTCCCCAAATCGGAGTCAGCCCAAGATTAGCGCTCTTGTATCCAATTACCCTAGAACGCGGCAACCTTTTCGTCACCTCCCTTGTAGCTGGCGACCAACAAATAATAGGTTATAACTAAATAAGAAATAGGATATCTGTCCGGGAGAGACTTAAACTGTTCAACGGATGAACTATTCACCACTTTCGCTAAAAGATTTTCCATCTGAAGCAGATTTTGTACGATCAAAAGTTCCCGCTAGTTCTAAATTGCAATAGATCTAACACTTAACCGTGATTGTGCGTGGGATTTACATTCAAAGAGTACAAATTCATGTAGTCCACGTTTTCAACTTCCCGTAAAATTTTATAGATCTCAATGAGCTGGTCACGTATACGGCGCGTCTCTATAGAGAAAAGCCCCATTTCTTGTAGTCGGCGTTGGTATCTTTCGTGCCTAAGGGACGGGAATAGTTTAGTGGCCCTAGCCTGAACCCGTTCTTGCCGCTTAATGTTTTTACACATTGTTGATGACTAGAATTGCACGGCATACTCAAGGTTTGGCCAGACTAGGGAATTGTACAAGGTAAGCCAATTTTCCTTGTTTCGGAAACGAAATTTCCTCTTTATGCACCCCAGCAATCTGTGGGCTGTTTTTTTTCCAAACTCGAGGCACTGCCTGGAGAATTTCATATCGCTGCTGATTTGCACGTCTAAATCTATCTCCAGTTCGGTTGCCCCCAAAGGTCTAACTAACTAGTAGTAGTATTCCCGAGAGTTAGCATTACTGATGCGCATCACCTTGCTCTTGTTAAGATTGGATAGCATCTGCTACATCTCGGACCACTCATCTAAGCTGCGAAGGCAATCAAGCATTCGACTTATTCGCGTGAGCTAGTCCCATCACTTAATTTATTATCGTCATCGAACTTGGCTATCAAGCATAGCAGTACGTTGTCTGGACCACGACGTAATCCTGTGGCACCCTGTTAGTCACTGCGACCTTACCTCGCTGCAACCCTTTCGCCAACCAGCTCTCTATTTAGTCTGCCACCTTTCCGGCAAGGCAAACGGAGCAGACTTTGCTCATTAACCTGCGGTTAGGCACCTTAATGGGAGGCTTTTGGAATGTCTACGTATAAGATGTCTACAGCCTGAACACGATCGTACTCACTCAATATTTGTGGAAGAATTCAAGTAGATTTGTAAGACACGATCGGTTTATGCGAAACCCGTGCTAGGAATTTAAGATAGACGTCAGAACTAATGAACCGGTAATTTTTCTGGCTTTTGAGTTCTCCCATTTTAAAGATGGGTGTTACGTTCGCCATCTTCTAGTCTGGCACTTGTCCCGTTTCAAACGAATCATTGAAAATGGCAGTAAGGTGTGGCGCAACCTAACCGATGACCTGAAAGAAAGCCATTTAAGCCAGAAAACTTATGACGGTTAAGATTCCCTAGCTGCCATTACATCGCTATCTACAACTATTTTGTATACATTGTTCCCTTCTTTGAGATGTACCCCTGGCCTCAGAGCGGCTACTTCCCTCGTAAACACGGAGGCGAAGTATTTCAACATGTTGGTGATGTCTGGGTCCGATTCCGGCACTATGCCATCGTCGTCTCTCAGGGGACCTAGGCGATGACGAATCATCTTATAGCTGTTGCAATTCAGGGAAATTTTTTTCGAGTTCTTTGTGCAGAGGGTCACGACCCTAATTTCTTCACCGTGTTTAGCTCGGCGCACCAGCTTTTAGACTTTTCTAAAATTGAATCTGTATTCGCTGCTATCGCTTACTTTCCAGTTCTTGTAGGCCAGTCTTCTATCTCGAATCGTCGAAGTGATGTCGCGATTGAACAGGACCTGCTGGGCTATGAAGCGGCCCTTGAACTCCAGCTATGGAGCTGTGGCTCCATGGGCCCCTGACCTATCTTGAATGTATGTATGAAGCCAAGCTTCCACGATGGCCACAATATCTATGTGGGTATCATCAGTTAACACGGCCACAAGTTCGTCCCACTTCTTCCCTATCGATCTGGCGTTAAAGAATAGGACTTTAAGGGCATGTTGGCAGTTCGGTCGAGGCCTTGTTCCATGAAGGGGCACATCACCTCGAGTGTCATACGAGCTACAGTTCCTCCATATGGCACTAGGATCATCATCGGCAGCAGAGGGCTCTGTACTCCACATCGAAACGAGGTACACTGGGTCCGCTAGAGACGGAAGTCCCTACACTCATCTCTCCACGCGGCCTAACAGGCATTGTCTGGGCGGTGGGCGGTCTCGATTCGACCGCCAGTCGACCATGTGCTTTCGCACTGCTATGTGTCGTGTTTCCCACCCTTATCAGACGTGTCTCATTTCCTTCCCTTATCGTACTAGACTCGGGCTTTAGTCTACCCCTGATTGTTTGAGCCGCAAGGCCTGTGTCACCCTCAGCGGCCAGAAGGCGTTGTGGTCGATTAAGTCGGCCAGAGCCTTCCTATCTCGAACGTTGAGATGGACCCCATCCCCCGCGTATATCTCGTTGTGTTCAAAGAAAGGGTCGAACGGAGAGAGAGAGAGAGAGAGATAAAGGGAAAGAAATAACATTTCTGAAGAAAAATTATCCCGTTATTCTGTTTATATATACGAGTATATATATATATATATATATATATATATATATATATATATATATAGAGAGAGAGAGAGAGAGAGAGAGAGAGAGAGAGAGAGAGAGAGAGAAAGAGAGAGAGTCTTTGAGGAAAAAAATATGGCGGAAAAAGCAATCTCGCAAGAGAACCACTACCACTTGAGGACGAGCTTATCCTGCAACAAAATCTAAGATCACCTTACCCTAAACTTCCAAAAAAGGAGAAAACTCTGTGGTCGTAATGCGGACTCGTGGATTCGCTGCATCTCGCAAGGGGAAAAGTTCATAAACTGCTGACAGCCACAGGATCCTCTGCAGTGCGCAGAGAATAACTAAACAGGAGAAAAAAAAAACTAAAGATAAAGTCTCCTCAAGTTGCACATGGGCTACCGCAGCAGGAGCGCAACTGCAGCCGTAAATTATGCCGTATGCTTCTAATGCTACCAAGTCTCTGAGCGCGGAAGATTTATTTCTTATAGATGTAGTTTTTAGCTTTTGGCGGTGTTTACCTGTACTTCTGGACTTGTATCATTTACCGAAGCCCGATAGGAAGTATTATTAGAGCAGTTCGTTTCTAGGATATCGCAAAAGCTCGAATTTATCAGATTTTAAGACTCAGGGCGGGTTCTATCCTGAGCGAATTTTACTTGTTCTTGATGAATTTTACCCATCAATCAACAGAATTCACATTCTCACTTTCTCATTCCTTCGTAGGCGTTCGTTTATTTCAATTGCTTTACTCAAAGTTTTAGTTTTAGCATTTACTTTGGGTAATATACCGACAACTAATACTTTGTTCTTTTACAATTTCAATCTAATATTAATAATTTTTTTCCGTGCAACGAAATTTTCTCCATAAAACACATCATTTGTCCCGACGTGAGCGATTACGGGAGAATTATTGTTCTTTAAACTCAAACTATCGATCGACTCAGTTGAAGGAAGAGGGGGGGATTTGTGTACCTGGGTAGCATTTGAATCTCCGCTCTCTAGTGTTCTTAGCACCAAAGTAATCAGTAATCAATCCGATTTCTAATTATAGAACCTTTATTGGGAATGTCTTCTTCGGGTAAAGCTGAAAATTTGTTTGTTTTTTTTATTTCTTGAGCTTCAGTACTCACAGGTCTAGCTGGTTGTTTGTTTTTGAGTACATGAAAATTATTATCACTCTTGATTTTCTAGTCAAATTAATTTTCAAGTAATAAAACTGCTTGTTCTAATCTGAGAACCTTTCCATCAACATTTGTTACTCTGTCCTCAACGCGGTCACATTCATATTACAGATAATTTTCATTAAATCCTAATTTTCTTTTTTATGTCATTCCTCAAGCATAGAGAAGAAACAAATACTTAGGTAGGTAATATTTTATAACTTTGTTCTAGAAATTTTATGCAACATTTCGCGAGTTTTGCTTCTAAGCAGAAGACTTTTACTTGTCCAGCCCAGGCATGTATAAATTTTGTATTAACTTGTTTTTCACCGTCTATCAATCAACAAAGCGACAAAGAGAGAGAGAGAGAGAAGGACACATACACACGCACAGAATGAGACAGAGATATATACACCGGAACAGAAAGAGAGAGAGAGAGAGAGAGATAGAGAAAGTGACAGAGAAAGAGAGAGATAAAGTGATGGATAGAGAGAAAGTGATATAGAGAAATAGTACGAGAATGAGAAAACATTATTTATTTATATATATAAATATATATATATATATATATATATATATATATATATATATATATATATATATATATATATATATATATATATATATATATATCCTATCATCACGAATGCGGAGGGGTCGTCGTACTACTCCTTATACTTCGTTCGGCCCGTGCCCTGAATGGGTTTATTGACTCAGAGTGCTTAGAGATTGGCTACGGAGGGATTGGAATAAACTTTGCCAGCAAGTGACCCAAAGGCAGTTAGATACACAACGATATGAAAATAAAATTTTAATGAACGCTAAATAATAAAAATATATATATATATATATATATATATATATATATATATATATATATATATATATATATATATATATATATATACAAATAAGGTTCTAGAAAATAAATTAATAAGTGAAGCTCGGATATCTCACTTGGCTTGTAAATAACTGTTCACTATGTAAATCCCTCTACACTTTTAATGTTGGTGAGCTTCGCGGTGAAGTTGGTGAATGTGAAAGGGAAGAGTTACCTTGGAACCTGATGTTCGGGTGGTGCTGGTGAGTGAAGGTGGTGAGATAAGGGGTGGAGACGATGAGGTAGGTTCTCCAGGGATGGACCTGATCCCACAATTCCGTCACGATTCTGCTGGAAGTAGGCGGTGACGGGAGTTTCTTGTTAAAGAGGGCCCCACGCTCGTGAACTACAAGGAATCTTGGGTGCCTCTGTGAGGTAGGGGCGAAGTGACCTATCGACGTGTAGGGTCACGGAGAAAAGTCTGGGTGTAGTTTTCTCGCATAGGGAACCAGAGTGAGGCTGTTTGTAGCTTCGGCTCTGAAAACGTGAGTACGAGCCAGGGTCCGCACTTACTTGCAGAACAACGGGGTAAGGAGCCTCCCTTACTGGGATCGATCTCCTCTCTGAAGACTTGATGCTTCGACAAATTACCACAACACCGAAATAATGGCAATTCCTGACCCGCCAGACGCTGTGCAAGCTCTACTACCGAGGGTTAAAAGAATTCATCTTTTATACCCGAAAGTCGGGAGAGGTCACATGTCTCCGGAAGTAGATTTGATGTCAAACCCCCTTCTTAGGGTGAGAGCTGCTTGATTATCTCCTCCATTTTGTCCTTTGTAAACTTTCAGAAACCACCGGAAGCCAAGATGGGCTCCCATCTATCGATAACTAGTCCGGTAGAAGGAATGCGGTGGTTAGCTGAAATGGCCGGCGGGTTCTTCCGGCGGGAGGCCACCAGACATCAGGCCAGAAGGGGAAGGTTTGATATCGCGGCCTGCCCGGAAGGGAGATGGGGAAACGTGGGAGCATTCGCTATTCTCCTACAATATATATACGAGGGGTGGTCAATAAGTTTTGCAATTCGGATATAAGGAAACGAGATATGAGGGAAAGTGTTTTATTATTTTTCAATGTAACTACCCTCGACTTCAATGCACTTGCGCCACTTGTCCCTGAGGCTTCGAATTCCTTACAACCAGAAATCTCCCGACTGCTGTTCAATCCACTCCTGGACGGTGAGCTGGACATCTTCATCGTCCCCAAACCGGCGTCCAGGCAGTGCAGCCTTGAGTTGGCGGAATAAAAAGTAGTCGCTAGGGGCCAGATCTGGACTGTAGTGGGGATGGTTGAGCTCCTCGAATCCGCACTCGCGCAGGGTAGCTTGTGCAACTCTGGTCTTGTGGACTTTGACGACGTTGAAGTCGATCATGGGGCGTGAGGTTTCTAGGGACCCAACGTGCAAAGACCTTAGTCATGGCCAAATTGTCGCGGATGATGTTGATAACACCTCCATGTGATATTCCAAGTTCTCGCTCGATTTCTTCGACTTTCACCCGTCGATTTTCGAGGATCATCCTTTCCACACGGGCCACATTGTCCTAGTTGGTCACATCTGACGGGCGTCCTGGACGGGGGTCATCTTCAAGGGACTCACGACCATGGCGGAACTCCCTATTCCAGCGAGCAATGGTTGCATAGGAAGGGGCTTTGTCGGTGTACACTGCAACCATGGGTTCATGGATGTCTTGTCCATTCCTGCCTTCCTTGAGTCAAATATTTGATCACTGCGCGGTGCTCAACCTTCTCCATTGTTGAAAAATTTGTTGTTTACGATCTGCGATCAGCTACTGCTTCTTAAATAGACGAGGCAGGAGCGTGCGGCTGCAGGTCCTGACTTGTCATAACTTGTCGTAACACCCCCCACAAACAGCCATCCCCCTTCCTCTGTTTTGCTCTACCGATTCGCAAAACTTATTGACCACCCCTCGTATATATATATATATATATATATATATATATATATATATATATATATATATATATATATATATATATATATATATATATATATATATATATATATATATATATATATATATATATATATATATATATATATATATATCGTCGGGTCCAAGGAACTTAAAGGAATTCATTTTGCCAATATAGAGCAGCACCTCGGTGCGGTACATTTGGTTCTCAACCTTTTCACCTCATTGCGCCTTCATTAATTTTTCAACTTCCTTGTGGTCCCTTTCATTTTACTTCTATAACTACCGCGCCAAAATAGGTAAAAAAAAATGCATCCGAAGAGAACAACATCTTCACTTTATTGTTTATTACTAAGTTAACAATCATAATTATCTTATTCTTTGATAGATTTTGTGATATACTTCTTAACCCTTTAAGTACTGATGGTACTCACAAGAACCACTGATTAAAATAATCATATTAATTAGTTCAGTCCATTTATCCTTCTAGTACTTTAAAGTCTCAATATGCATTAGTTGGTTTACGACATGAGAGATGGCGTTTTGAAATAAACTTTACCTTGCGGTTGCCAGAGGCCATTAATTCTTATAATGATGGTTGTGAAGGAGGGTGATAGTTTATTAAATTACTGTGTAAATTTAAGGTGCCATATTTTTCTAATATACAAAGGTAGTAATTAATTTATTTTGTTGTAAAACTGAAGATCCACTTCCCGGCCGCGATTGTGCTTTTTCCCATAATGTTTTGTCCACTTTCCATATATGTTTTACTTAACTGTCGCAAGGGGGTGGGGTCGAAGCCCCCCACCGTCATTTTGACCCCGTCATTTTTAGAAAATAAATTGACTAACGTCGAGGGCAATCAAACAGCGGTCGCGGGGACATATAGTTCAATTTGATTTTTTTTCCGTTACAGTTTGTTTTTTATTTTTCCTTTTTTTATTTTTTTTTGTTTTACTTTTTCTCCATTGTGTTTGTAAAGTCTTTTGTTTTTTAACGATTATTATTTTAAGACAAGTTTACAATCTATTGGTCCGATTTCAGTGACGTCATCCATGAATCAACAATGTATTTTGTATGCTGTTTTTTTTTTAGGTACTCGTATTTTCCCTTTTTTTCACGTAGTCTTATACTCAATTCTTTCTTTATTTCTATTCTATATATTTTTTTTTTTTTTATACATACATGACTATTTATTCAAGATATAATAAGATATAATCGTATTAAGGTCTACCTAGGTTCTTCATATTTATTCTTTTACCCATGTTCTTCTAGCATTTTTTATTAGTATCATTTTTCAATTTCTGTTTTTTGTTTTGTTTTTATGGATTTACCTACTAGCTTAAAATAAATAATTAGATAATTTAGGGGAACTAGTTTTTGTCAACTTTACAGCTATAATACAAATCTTGAGCCATCAGTCCTTATCATGGCTTCCTTATATAAACTATGGCCACGTTATTCTTTCGGGTTTTCCGTGTTAATTGTGACCGAGAAAAAGTAATACAATTTTTAGGCGACCACAAATTAATTAAATTGTCAATTCCCTGTGAGTATTGCGATCAGCCCCTCGCTATACAAGCGTCATTTTTGGCAAAAGATTCCCTGTTAGACCAAAAACGGGAATTCCACAGCGATACTACGCTTTCCTCTCCGCTATTTCGGATCTCTATCTGCCCGAATAATGTAAGAAAAATTTATTTTTTTATTTCATTTATTTGGGTGTTTAGCGAATTCTTGTGATCTTTAACTGCAAACAAAAATGGCGCCATCGGATTCGAACTTGGACGTAAACAACATATTCATGCGCGTTGAACGAAACATAAAAACATGAGTTCCAATAATTTTGGCTTGAAACAACAAACGTGGAAATAGGGAATTATCTGAGTCCTAAGATGATGCTTCACAGGTATTCTTATAGCTGGGCTTATCGAACGTATACGGGTAATCGAGGTAAAAAAGGACTTTGAGAAAGGACGCAGCAAAAAAATATACTTTTATTCTAATAAGACCCTATTAAGGAGACAAGCGGCACGTCAATATGTAGTACTTTGCGGGCGACAAGCAGGTTTTTCTATTCAGAGCGACAAGACTTAGGCGAATTAAAGGGGGTTCCGTAACGCTAATATTGGAATTCTTAATAACAATTATAATCCTTAATTCTTAATAATCACCATTCTTCTCATTTACAGGGGGGCGTGGCCTAGACTCGCCTGCTGTTATTGAAGATTTTACTTTCGAGATGGACACTCTGGTGAAAGAAAGCTCCGATGAAGATGCCACCCAACTTCCTTCTACTCCAAGCGCGGATGCACTGCATCAGGAGGAAGCGGAAATACATATATGAAGAAACAGCATATGTGTGCCAGAAGAAATGAAGAATAAAAGATGTTTCTATTACTATTCCTCAATTTACTGAGAGTGTTTGAGCCAACCCACATGTTTTTTCATAGAAAACAACCTGCTTAGAAATATTCTGTACATTCCTAGATGATGAAGATGATGATATATTAGAAGAAATGTCATTTCAAACAAATCTATATATAACACAAAAAGATAAGACTATAAAACCTACAACAAAAGAAGAAATGCAATCATTTTCTGTTTCTCTCTTTCTATTCCTGTGCGTCTCAGAAGTAGTTCATCCAGTATAGGTCTCATAGTCAGGTTCAGAGTATCGATGGAGTATGATAAAGTTCAAAGGGCGCTCTTTATTATAAGAATATAATCCTATGAAGCTATAAATTGTGGTGCAGAGCTGATATGTCTGGTTATATTTGCCAGTTTGCAGTATATCAAAGCAAAACTGTTGTAGGTCAAACCTCTAATAATGGGTTTAGGTTGGGTGAGTCAGTTGTTTGTGAACTAGCACGATCATGGAAGAGGAAAAATCATAATATTCTAATGGATAATTATTTTAATTCTCCTCAACTTTTGGAATATCTTATGTCTGTCGACATTAATGTATGTGGTAATATTCGTCCAAATGGTAAGGATCTGCCAGAACTTTGTAAAGATAGAGATTCGAAAGGAGGAGAATTTAACTTCAGAGTTATTGACCAAGGTTTATCTTAATTCAAATGGATGGAAAATCAAAAGTTTGAAGCGAAAGTTGCAAGTGTTGCTAATCACCATAATGCAACAAAGGCTGGAGTAGACAAAACCGATATGTTCAATTCATTGTATTAGGTTGTGTTGAATTAAGTTTTGTTGACGTGATTTATACACATATTAAGAAACAATAATAAATAATCAGAGCAAAATTTGCAAAGGTTAGGCTACGTCCCTTAACAGCGTAGAATATTAGGCTTTTGCTTAGGCTACGTCTTGAAATAGAGTAATAAGTCATTGCAGTTTATTAAAAAGCTGTGCTAATTTAATTTTTGTTCTGTACCCTCAAAATGGAATGTCAAGTTGAAAGAAAGGCGCATTTTCGACACTTGTTGTTATTCATTTTCAATCGAGACGGGAACAATGCAAACGCAGCCAAAGCTCGTGGCGATATTTGTGCTGTGTACGGAGAAAATGCTTTAGTAAAAAGCACAGCTCAATGGTGTTTTGCACGTTTCAAAAATGGTCATTTCAATCTTAATGACGAAGAACGTTCTGGTCGCCCCATTAAGTTGGATGAAGATCGATTGAACGACTTCTTCATGAAAATCCTCGTCAATCGACTTGATAATTGGCTGTAAAATTGTCATGTGATCAGAAAACTGTAGTGAATCACCTCCATTCAATGGGGAAAGTTAAAAAACTCGGTGCATGGGTTCCGCACGCTTTGAGCGAAAGCAACAAACTTCAACGCTCCACGATTGCCGCAAGTTTGCTTGCTCGTCATAAGGCTACTCGTAGATATAAGGACGGATTTCTTCACCGCATCATCACTGGCGACGAAAAGTGGTGTGTTTATGTCAACATGAACCATCGAAAACAATGGCTTAGCCCCAATAAAAAAACACTTCCGTGATTAAAGCAAGGACTTCATCCACGAAAGACGATGCTGTGTGTTTGGTGGAATTGTGAAGGCATCATTCTTTATGAGCTCCTTGCGAACAACGAGATTGTCAATGCAGAACTCTACGTTCAACAAATGTATCGACTCGCCGAAGTTATTCGTGAAAAGCGACCTCATCGACGTTATGGAGTCCTTCTGCAACACGACAATGCTCGTCCTCACATTGCCAATATGACAAAAGACGCCATCCAAACGCTTAATTGGGAAATCCTGCCGCATCCTCCATATTCGTCAGACTTGGCTCCATCGGATTTTCTTCTCTTCCGATCGCTCTCCAGCAATTTGCGTGGCGTTTTGTTCAATACTGATGTGGAATTAAGAACCTGGTTAGACGAATTCTTCGAGTCAAAATCCAGAGATTTTTATTGCAGAGGCATCAAAAAACTAGTTGAACGTTGGGACGAATTCGTAAATAACAACGGAGAATACATTATTGATTAAATTGCATATTGTTATCAATTAAAACTGAGTGTTTTTTCTAAAATTGTTAATGGTAATGAATAAATTTGATAAAACCGCAAGAACTTATTCCTCAACCCAATATGATCGCAATCGAAAAGGAAAATATTATTAGCATCGGTTATTTGGGGGATTTTTAGAAAGTTTTATTTTAAATTCCTATTTAATTTACTGTGACCTGCATGGTAAAATTCCTCTCTTGGAATACAAACGAAATGTAACTCAGAATGTGATAACAAAAGGAGAACTATCTTCTAAATAACGAGGTAAATCTAAAGATTTAGGTGATAATTCACCAATCAGCCTCCACCCTAAAGTAAAACGAGAGGATTTTCTGTGCCTAATGAGATTCGAAAAGAGAATAGGGGAGCGAATTGGAGTGAATTTGTAATACAAAGCGGAAGATGCGAGTTTTGTGCTTCGAAACAAGTACAATACGACGTTATTCAAAATCCAAAGTGAATTCATGTATAAATGAACGCAAAAGCTGCTTCTACGAATACCATCACATAAATGTTGTAAAAACTATGTTTTAAGGAATGCATATTTGGTTCTAAGTTTATAAAGTTTGGTTTTTTGTTGCCATTTTGAGGTCACTTGTGTTCTGACGGTACTTTTAAGTCCCCCAAATTTTCCGTAATAAATTTTAGCACTTGACAATGTTTCTATTATGATATTATTACTAATAGCTTTTAGAATGTCTACATAATATATATATATATATATATATATATATATATATATATATATATATATATATATATATATATATATATATGTCGTGGTATGACATTACATTATATCAATATCATATTATATCTATGAGTAAGGGACCAATAACTTGAAAGTGACCCAACAAAAGAGACGGAAAACCACGAGTTTAGACGGGCTGAGTAGCGTGAGAGAGTGCAACGAGGTCAGGTAAATTATGGACAATGGCAAAGCTCAAGGTTATTCAAAGAGACTTGTACAAAAATATAATTTGATTTACACAAAAATAATGAGAGAATTGGTGGGTAAAATTACCTCAGAGAATTAACCGGCAAAATCACATCAGTAAATGAAAGGGGGAATTGTAGTTATAAATCAGGCTATGAAGTTAGAACTTAAGGTATTCCAGGAGGAGACTATTCAAATGGGAGGGGGTGGATTAATTCAATTGGGTTACTAAAAGGGGAAGAGGGGTTTGCTTACGGATTTCTTCTGCACTTGAGGTGAGGCCGCTCGGACTTCAGAGCAGGAGGTTGGAGTGATGACGGTTCTCCAAAAGCAAGATGTGAGGGGTAAATTCCGGTCCAGGGGAGAGTATTTCGGCTACCCGAAATGAGGAGGGCTTCGACAGGAGTTGATGAAAGAAACCGGGAAAATCTCTCGGGGTGATCGTTCAGTGGAATTAATTCCTGGCTGGGGCTAATTCCAAATACACAAAATAGTCCAGCTGTCACTTTGCTTTGTTGCTAGCACTTGACTTGGAACCATAGGGAAATCTTCTGGGTTCTGGGCGAGACTTCTCAACTCTGTGTCTCTTCCGTGGAGTCGAGCTTTATTTATGTCCGAGGCTCTCCCCGGAGTTGGGGGTTAGCCGGAAACAGCTCTACTTTCGAAGGGCCTCGAATCTTCTCGCAGAGCTATTTTAGCCCGCATAAAGGTGAATCGTGGGCGACTTGATTCGAGGCTACCGCTTGTGAAGGATAGGGGGGGGGTAGGCTTACCACTTTAGGCCTAGCCGGGCCTTCTGCTGCACATGGGAGTTCCTTTCTGCTAAAGATCTTCCACGTGGGGATTCCCTCACAATATATATATATATATATATATATATATATATATATATATATATATATATATATATATATATATATATATATATATATATATATATATATAAAAGAAAATTTATTGCAGTAATACAATTAATTAAGCGGTTAAAAGGCTATCTTTGGCAGACACATTCTTTATCGAAGCGTTGACTTAGCCAAAACGATCGAAAGATGGAAAAATATCCCAAACAAATTGGTGCGGTTAAGGTAATGGCATAATTAGACAACTGCTCTGCTTCAGGTCCAGTGGGAGATCCTATCCTTCTCGAACTGGAAGACTACAGTTATAGGACAGCTCATCCATCAGTCAAAAAAAAAACTAGTTTCAAAGTCACCCCTTTATGTCGCCTCTCTTACCGTTACAGAAAACTGTTGTTACTAATATATTAACAGCATTGACTTAGCTAAAACGCTAGAAAGATGGAAAAATATCCAAAACAAATTGGTGCGGTTAAGGTAATGGCATTATTAGACAACTGCTCTGCTTCAGGTCCAGCGGGAGATCCTATCCTCCTCGAACTGGAAGACTACATTTATAGGATAGCTCATCAACCAGTCCAAAAAACTGGTTTCAAAGTCACAGTGAAATCTCCACCGCAAAAGCTCTCTCGCGAGTAACCCCCCTCCCCCCTCCCTTTATGTTCGTGTTTTCGTTTGTTTATTAAAACCATTCCAACTCCCACTCGTGTGTAAAGGAATCCCTAATTCCGGCATATTCATTGCCGTGCGTTAATTTAATTCTTGTTGCTTTGGCCGTCGCGTAAAAGCAGCAGCATGTCACCGTCTGAATTTTTTAAGGCACAAGGTCAGTCACTCTGACTCAGTGACAAAAATCTGATAGCCTACATCCAAGAAGAAAAAGAAGAGAAAGAGCCTAAAGAAAGAGAAAAGGAACGAGAAGAAAGAGAGAGAATTCGCTCTCACGAATTGGAAATGAGCAAAGCGAAGAACGAGACGCTCTCCATAAACCCCTCAAGTTCTAGATTAGACGCACCACAGTCTGCGACCATAAAACTCACCGTCTTTAAAGAGATCGAAGACTTCGGGTCTTATATCACCCATTTCGAAAAGAACTTCGAGGTGAACCAGTGGGACATCGAGAGGGACGGCGTAGCACAATTATTGCCACTGGTGAGCTCCCAACTTAGGGATATTGTTATCTGCCTCGCATCAGAGGCAACAATTATTCATCGTTAAAACCAGACTTTCCAACAGTTCGGCGACTCCCTACAGCGTCATTTTAATTTTGGGATTGACGCGTCCAAGGTGCTCATGAATATGACGCTCTGGTTGATTTCGTCCTCAAGGACCAATTTCTTGCGTCACTCCCTTCGGAAATCAGATCCTTCCTGAAGGACCGGAGGTGCCTTACTCTCAAGGAATGAATCGATGAAGCAGACGTCTACGCGGTTAGCCACAACTGCTTTCCGAAGGAAGAGAAGAAATCACAGAACCGCATTTCCTAAATGCCAAACCAGCGGAACAAATTTCTTCCTAATAATGAAAATAAGTTTGTTAAGGTGACTGGGCCCGCCAAACCCAAACCTCTCTTCTCTCCGGATCACCATGATGTTAAGCCCTTTGCTCCCAACCACTCTGCTTCGTCGTTCCTTAGGAGGACCTTCGTGTGCTATTCCTATGGAGTTCCAGGTCACTCGAGGTCCAACTGCCCTCAAAAGTCGCAGTTTAGATGCACCCCTCCTTCTCACCAGAAACACCAGGTCAGTGCCACTTCTACGCCCCCACCGTTGCAAAATGAAACCCTCTCTTCTTCAAACAGCCGAATAGTGCTGGTCACCAACTTTTTGTTCGATAAAAGTACCCCTGGGGCCCTCCAATTTAAAACAAGAGCAGTGAATGGGTGCCGGATCTCCACCCTCGTCCGTGATACACGGTGCACGTGCATTGTTGTATCCGATGAACTACTCCTCCCTGTGGCTCCGGACCACGATAAGTTTGCCGTAGCGTATGATAACTTGGGCCGCGCCAATAAATTCCCCAGTGTTCACTGCTACATTGAGTGCGTGAATTTTACTGGTTAGGTTGAAGCCGTTGCAGCCCCCTTCAAGTTTTGCTCTGTCCTAATTGGTCAGTCCCCCCGGGTTTCTTCCGCCCCCGTGGCTCAACCCGTTACTACCCTTTCCCGCGCGAAGAAGGAACTGAAAGCCCCTTCACCTCTGTCACCCCCGTGTGCCCCTGAATTCCAGAGTGCGATGACCCAAGCCAGAGGGAATGTGAGTCTCTTCGTCCCTTGTGGTCCAAAGCCCAGAACAAAACAAGTGAAACCGTCATAGGGAATAAGGCGATTTCCTTCCTCATCAAGGACGACCTTCTCTATCGAGTGTGCATCAAGGCAAACGACACCGAGTCCCGCACATTATGTGTACCCCGCTCCCACGTCTCTCCAATCCTGCAAACGACTCACGATAGCATATTTGCTGGTCACTTTAGTCACACGAAAACCGCTCAGAGGATCTTCAAATATTTGTATTGGCCTGGGGCGACCGACGATATTCTGCGATATTGTCGTTCATGCGACATTTACAAAAAGACGGCAATGAAAGGACGAGTCAGACCTGCGCCTTTGCAGAAGGGACAACTAATTTCTGAACCCTTCTCCCGAGTAGATATCGACCTAATCGGACCGATCCCACCCCCTTCGTCGAGCGAAGGCCATAGTTACGTTTTAACCCTGGTCGACTTTGCCATCCGATTTCCCTCAAGAAAATCGATAGCATCTCCTGGGCCGAAGGCCTTATTTCCATCTTTTTCCCCGTGGGCCTGCCCAAAGAAATCCTCTCGTATCGTGGCCATAAATTCACCTCCGAATTAATGGAGTACGTTGGTAAATTATTGAAGATCAAACCCTTGTTTACCACTCCTATTCACCCGAGTGGGAATGGAATGTGCGAGAGGCTAAATGGAAGCCCCAAGGCCATTCTTAGGAAGTTGTGTGCAAAACAGCCCACTGAATAGTATCGCTTCCTTCCGGTAGCCCTCTCTGCCTACCGTGAAATCCCCCACCGTACATTAGCATTCGCCCCCTTTGAACTTTTATATGGTAGAAACGTCAGGGGCCCCCTAAATATCCTAAAGGAACTTTATTTCAATCAGAAATTGGATCAAAATATCCAGACTTCTTACTCGTATCTACTGGATTTAAGAAAGAGGCTGGAAAAGTGCGCCTAAATTGCGTTTCAGAACGCCGACATCAGTTTTGACAAGTATAAGACATACTTCGATTGCATGTCCAAAGAAAGGAAATTTAACCTCGGAGAATAAGTTTTGCCTCCTCTCCACGGACAACAATAAATTGTTAAGCCAATGGGGGGCCCCTACCACATAGTCAAGAAGCATGGCCCCGATCGTGCTAATAGGGCGAGACTACTCTCACCTGCCGATGCCTCGGACCCTGGAACCCTACCCTTTGGACGGAGCGGAGAAAACCCCATTCAACCCCACTGTAAATCCTCCGGCGCCAGAGTTGGAATAGAGTATCCGGCCCTTGCCTGCCCCGTCAGGTTCCGCCGCCTGCCCGCCCCATCAGTGCCCACTATTCACGTCCCGTTGGAATCTGCACAATTTTCGCTGAACCCCTTAAGCTCCAGGTATTCTCGATTAATTCGCGGGAGTCTACCCCGTACTCCTTCTACTCGCTACCTGGATGCAACGCGTCCACTCTCGATTCGTGTTATAACTCAAAAGTACGATCTAAGTTCATCCCGTAATAGTCATTGTCAAGAGACTATTATTTGAACTTTGCGCCAAGGTAAGGATTACTCCCTCGGACCAAATGTTCGAGGTAACAGCAACGGCAACTCTCCTGTTCAAGTGCTTTCTCTACTACCCCCAACCCCAGTGTAAGCCTCCTTCGTCGGTTTCGTATACGCTCAATGTCAGTCAAGCGATCCTCGATCAATATTGTTTGTTTGTTTGTATGCGACCGTTCCCGCCAAGTCCCCACCCCCTTTAGCCGCTGGGACTCGTGTACGTCTAATGTGTATATAGCTTGTTTGAAAATTCCTTTTAACCTTGTAAAAGAATATTAATTTTAATATTAATAAAGTTATTTTTGTACCGGTTTTCTATTGTCCCGGAATCTCCAAGATAGTCGACTATTTGGCCAACCTACATTCAGTTAATTTGCACTCTGCTTGTATTATAAATCTTCCACGCACATAGTCGTCATCGACCTGCGATGAGAAACGCAGAAAGGGTTAACTTGACCCTATTCTACGACAATATATATATATATATATATATATATATATATATATATATATTTATATATACAAAATCAATGAAACAATAATTTAGGACATTGGGGTTAAAAGTTTAATTAATGTATTTTCATATCAAAATTAAAGTGTGAGGGAACAAGCACGTGATGAGAGAAATAACGTCACTTTAAGCATTGCCTCCACGGGATGGGCCTCGTGTAGCTTACAAACAATTTTCGAAGCTCAAAAGTGTGAGAAAGTATAGGAGCGGGTTCATGGAATGCAGCCCTTATCAAGGCGAGTATTTAAACAAGACGAAAAGTCTCCCCTCTGCCCCCCCCCCTCTTCCAGCCACGCTTGGAGCGGCTGAGACAATCGCCACCCGGGCCGCGTTCGCCATGACTCAAACAATGAACGATAGCCTCCCCTCCCACCTTGTATGGGGTAAGCTCCCTCACTTCTGGTGTCCATATCTAACCGCGTGAGGAGGAATGAGCAGATTGGTGCGAGAGAAGCTCACGAGTGTAGACGATCTTACTCCTCCTCGATTCGGGTTCTCATACGCCGAAGGCAAGGAAACGTTGTGAGATAAAACCAAGCATCCGTCCTCGGATAAAACAAATATTCACCCCCTAGAACTAGTTTGGAACTCTTCTCCCCGTAAGAATACCTGTCCGACTCCGCTCATCGACGCCATCTCCAATCAAGAACCATGTCTTATCCCAAAAGGCTTCACTGAAGATTAATCTTAGCGTAATACCCCCTTGATTACGCATAGCCGACCAAACAAACCGTTTGAAGTCTCGGAGAAACTCACCCTCCGTTTTCTTCAAAGGAATTTTCACTAGAAGAATTCCCATCCTCCCTTCTCGAAGACTCTGCTCCCCCGCCCCCCGTCATCTCAAAGGAATATTTCACTACAAGCAAGTTGACCTTGGACCCCGTCGAAGTGACCCAACCAACATCTCATCGCTTCCCCGAAAACGACCATCGTCTCCCCCAACCCCTCCATTTGTGTATAAGGTATCGTAACGAATATTTTAGCTTCCCCAAATTTATAATTCCAGTCTACCCCATTTTATTGCATTTTAGAATACCTATTATTCTTAATAACCTGTTGACCACTGTAACTATTTGTCATTTTATGTCTGTGTATTGTTTTATCATATTAACTTTAATTATTAATATTTATTAAAGTCTATTTTTGCCGACTCCTTTACTTTCCGACCCTCGAGCTCATCATAGCCGTATAACAACAGCCTGTAACTAAGTAAGATTTGGAATTCTCAGCGAATACCAAGATTTAAAGTAGCATCTATTGGACTAGCCCTTCCTTACGAGGATCTGACCTCCTAACCGGACCTCGGCCTACCCAAACCTATTAAAAGGAAACCCCCGCGCACTCTAAAATCAAATATAATAGATGTATATATAGAGCTATACCACGAAATAAAGTATTTGTATTTTCTTTGTATATCAATCAATTAATGTATTTTTCAAAGCAAAATAGAATCTATTCTTATAAGTAATTGTATTTTTCCATATTAAAATCAAAATATTTGTATTTTCCCTCACAAAAATGTATCATACCTCAATGAGAAGTCTGACATGGTTTATTTTTAGTCAGTCGACGAATACGAAATTGAGTCACTGACTATACACATCTCAAGTCAGTGTCCACATCCACTCGGGTCCGTCTCTAATTTTGAATTTTAGTATGGTGGAAAAACCACTCACATAAATAGGTAGATGAAAAGGCAAGAGTAGTCGAAGTGCAATCTCACTAACTTTTTTATATGACTGATACATTGAATACCAGAATACATTCAGAGATTTTTCTTCATCGAGATCTTTTGCATTAAAATCATTTTGAGATCAAGGAATTCGTTCTGCACATCATTGGGAATGCTAATAATATCAAACGTGCCAGTGAATGGATGCCTCACGAACTTCCCTTCTTCATTTTTGAATTCTGTGAATTACATTTTAAGTTAACTTTCCAATGATCTCAGATTCCCAGTGATTTCAGTTTTAAGTAACGGGTCAAGCAGACAATCTTCTTCATTCTCGTCAAGGACAGTTGAAAGGTCTTCAATCATGGCAACATTGACGGCATCGACTTTCCTTTGCCAATTCTGGAGCTTGGCAAGTAATGCACTGTATCTTGTGATTCAGCCTATTTAGCTACTCAAATAGATCTTCTATTTTCAGGAACAACTTACCCCACCGAAGTTTAAACGCACGATTCACAACATTCTATTTGAAAACCACCGCATTTTGTAGTAAAAGAGAATAAATTCATGCTCCGAATCCATGTCTCTACAAAGGTTCTGGAAAAGGCGATACTTCAAATCTACAGCTTTCACAAAGTTGGCACATTTGCCCACTGCATCCTGATCTTGCAAAGTACATCAAGGAGGGTTTTCGACGCCAGTGCAAAACAGTAGATCATACAGTGAACTCCCTTGGCATTCAGAACTACTTTCTTTACACCCATCTGGAGCCCCATCAGTACAGCCTCAACAAAAGTTTTCCCATGGTATTCTGTTAACATTGAAGAAAGAAGATAGCTTTTCCATCACATCTGCAGCTGATGTGGTGATTTCAATATGTATATAGAAAAGATATTCTTCCTTTATATCACACAAGGAAATATATCTAACAAACTCTAGTAGTTGTACACAAGAACTTACATCCGTTGACTCATTCAGCTGTATTGCAAACAAACAAGTTAGATACGATTTGATCTCTTGTATCACTTTTTCTTTTATATCAGCTAACATTTCATTAATTATCTGCTTCTCTGAGTCGTTTGACAAGGAAATTTTTATTTTCCGTTCACATCTCTCTCCAAAAACACGCTTGACCATTTTGAAAACACATGGCTTGATTAAGGTTTCATCACTCGCGTGGAGCTTCTTTTGCTTTACTATTTCAAGGGAAACCTCGCATGATGCCTCAACTACACTTGAGGTCTGTTGTCAGAAAGCACCACCCTCGTCCAGGTTCTGCTTTCCCAAACTCCTTTCATAGCGCCTTAATAAATCGGGGCCTGTCTCAGCTGTCTGTGGATGGTTGGTCACTGGTCAGCAAATGAAGTCTCAACTTACTCAGGCTTCATAGATTCCTACGTAGCACTTTGAAGCAGAGTAGACACAGGTTTCTTGATACCCTCAGCGAGGATTGATGTAAATCCGTAGTTAATGTACTCTTCACTGTACTTCCGCTTCTTAGTACCACTAGTAACCATAGCAAATCTACTGAAAATAAAGTCAAGTCAAGTAGTAAAGACAAAAGAATGATAATGAAAGACAGATAAATATTACAAGTGATAAAACTTAGGTAAGCAAGAACACGCCTCCTTTGACAAGAACTGCCTCAATTGAAATAATGAGAAGAATAAGAGTCACACCAATTTTAGCGCATAAAAAGGCCGGAATAATAAAATACCCTAAAAAACACGCCATTGTTTAAAAATAGAATAAATATGGTATCATCGTAATAATCAACAACTATGTAAGAAAGATTGTGGAGGAAATAAATAATTAATACAGTAATAATTATTGTACATTATAATAATACAACTAAACTTATAACTTATTTATTTACTTTAATAAAGTCGTGTGTAGATGTTAAGCATATGAAATTTACACATGTGAGCTAAATAATTGACGTTAAATTACGAGGAATTTCGACAGTCTATCGTAAACTGAATTGTCTTAACGTATATAGTCTTTTTGTTAATTAGATACAATGTTAATATGTTTCAAAGTGTTTGTTTTAACATTAAAGTGAGTTTTTATATTATATTTCTTCATAAAATTAATTTTGTACCCACAACTTGAGTGGGTACAAGTTGCGATATAAGTATTAAATACATTGCACAAAATGCCTGTAATTGTATATAGTAAAACCAACAATATTTATTTACTGTACTTTTTGCATTAACATATGTTCTTTAAAATAAGTATACAAAAAATCCAGCTTAGGCATTGGTTATTCAGTCAAGTGATTACAATTTGCCCTATTTTCTTAGTTGAGAAAAAGTCTTTCTTGAATATCCACAGGTAGTTTACTGCTCGGAGTGTGCGCGCTTTTATCCTTTGGGCCATATTCGCATAATGACAAAAAATAGGCATGAATGCCTTAGGTATACATCGGGGATGTGTCAGTAAGAGATAGTGTTCCTAGCCAGTCATCTCCTCCTATTTTCGACCGATACTCATCAAAATTACATTTCCTAAAATTGGGAATATTATTTTTTTCAGTTTTCATTTTACTTGATGCTACTAAGTTAAAGCGAATTGAGTTATGATCACAAGTCTATATGTCCTTCCCTACGGAAACATCTTCGACAAAGTTGTCTTCCGTAGTTATGACGAGGTCTAATATATTCTGTTCGCGTATAGGCTCCCAACGGCTTGGTAGGAGAAATTTTCATTTAGGAAACGAAGTAAACGTAGGCCCTATGCGTCCTCTGTGTCATTTTCGAAGTCTATATTGGAAAACTTTAGATCGCCACAAAAACCAGCCAACTAATTTCTGGTGAGATCAGCCAAAACTCAAACAGGGAATAGTCGTTTTCTTCAGTCTGCAGTGGCGGTCTAGGTATAATAACAGATGCATCCAAATTCTTGTTTACCTAGATCAACACCCATCAGCCATTTCTTCAGAGAGAGAGAGAGAGAGAGAGAGAGAGAGAGAGAGAGAGAGAGAGAGAAGTCAAAGAGAAAAGGAGAAAAATAGAGAAAAAGAAAAAAGTGACAAAGAAAAAGAGAGAGAAACAAAACAGACGCACACAAAAAATAGAAAGAGAGACAAACACACAGAGAATGAGGAAGAGATAAAGAGAGAGAGTTACAAGGAAAGTAAGTACTCCAGACCATTTGGTTCAGTACAAATGAGGTATTTATATTTGGTTTCTAGCTATATACAATGCACAAAAATTTAATAAGAGTAAAGCATAGAATAATAAAGATAAAGGCTCTCCCCACCTACCTTTCACACCCGTTTATGGGCTTGGGAATGTGAAAAATGTACCTGGTAATGTTGAGAAATATACATGACCAAGAAATGTTAATAGAAAACCAGGAACAAAATAACATATACTATAACATGCTGATATATTAAAAATATAATACCATATCTTACTAATCTAAACTTAGAACATGCTTTTTCTTCCTTTTTTCTTATCAACATACAATCTACTATTAATTTAATTTTCAAACGTCTTGTTTCTAGACAAAATAAAATTAGCCTTTCTAGCCTTGCCTCATCATTATGATTTCTTAATTCCCGTATCAATTTTTTTTTTCATAACTTGTATATTCTCAACTCTTTCAATATCTTTTCGTAGGTACGGTGACCAGACCTGAGAACAGTATTCTAATTGTAAGTTTACTAATGCATTATATCTACATATTCAAAATTGCAGTTTTATTTTACAACTAAATTGACGCTTGATATAGCCAAGAATCTTAAATGCTCTCTTTTCTAATTCAATTCATTTCTGAGAAAACTTCAGATCTTCCGATACATCAACTTTCAATATCTTTTTCATTATCGGATAGCCTTAACCTTTAGAAGGCGACATGACTTATGAGTCAGTATTAGAGAAATAATCTTAATTTGATCCATGTTTGTTGAAATTATAAACATACATATGAATTTTGAATAAAAGAATGATAAGTAGCATTCATTTCTTGAAAAAAAAGTGTGATTTTAAAAAAACCCAAACCAGGGTTTTTTCAAATTTCACTTGAAAAAGCCCCCCCCCCCAAAACGGGAATAAAACCCGGGTTTTAGGGCTGTTTTATTTTAGTTGCCAACCCTACATGCATCACGTTACACTTCTGAAGGTTTGAGGGCAGTTCCCATTCTACAGACCATTGTGCTCCCTTATCAATTATCAATATCCTTTTGAGATTCTAAAACATCTTGTGTAGTTACTATACCTTTTCTAACTCGCAGTCTTCTGAGATTTAAAGATTTTTGACAACAAGTCTACATCTGCATCATTAATATGCATAATAAAAATCAAAGGTCCAAGGACAGAACCTTGAGGAACTCCATTACTCACAGAGGTCATTCTGACGTTTGTCCGTTAATGACTATTTACGATCAGTGTGGCAATTCTCAATCCATTTTGCTAATTCTCCCTCTATTCCTAAGGCTATTTATTACTTTAGACATCAACTTCTTATGCGTTACTTTATTGAATACATTTTGAAAACATAAATATAAAATCTCAGCTTATCTCTTATTTTCATACATTGTATTATTATTATTACAGTGAAAAAACATCATAAATTTGAGAATCAGGTAATAGTTTGTTCTTTTGCTGGGCGAATATTCGACTGCTGTAGCATTGCCTTAATACCTTCTGAAGAGCGTTGTACACTCAATCGTGCTAAAGAAAGAAAGACTTTTGAGCCTCGCCACCTAAGAACGCGACTGTCCTGGGAGTCTTTAGGATCCCAGTCGATCTGCAAAGATTTTCACATAATCTTTTCGCTGCGAAATAGAAGAAAAATGATGGCCTAAAAAACCTCATTGCTCCCGTCCACCGCCCTGCGTGGGAACCTGCTCGGATGACTGCCCTTCATTAATTTCGTCTTAACTATGTCGGCCACTTGGACTGGCATAATTAAGGGCTTGCGTGGAAACTGGTTTGAGGCCTATCCCACAGCAGAAGCACAAGCCAGAAAATTTCTCGAATCTGGGGCAAAACTGCGAGTCCCGGACGGAGGAGAAATCCTCATCGCCCGGGGGACCCGGACAGAAGCATAGAGGGAAATACTTCCGTCTCTATGTAGTTGGATGCAGTTTTGGCGTACGTACCCGTTAGGGGGTGGCACAAACTTAGCGGTCGTTGATTGGGCCGCTATGCATTAAGTCCACCAAGCTCAACCCTCTGAGGTCCCCACTCGAGAACCATCCCCCATCCATTACCCCCCATCATCCCGGCACCATCCGAGCGGGGAAACAACAGAAAACTGGACGGGAGCACTCTTCTCACATCGAAGTCAAACCCAACCCTTGACTCTACCTCCTTTGTCACTTCTGACATCACTTTTTCACACATCACAAAAATAATTACACATTTTTTACAGAGGAAGAAGAGAACTCAAGAAAGAAGTGAGAAGACACCTACGACGATGGAGGCCCTCCCTAAGAGGGTCCCCCTACGGACCATAGCTGGAAAGAAGACCCCCGAGAAGAAAACCGTGTGCGAATCCTTATTTTCGAATTTAAGGATCGCACTCATCAAGCTCATTGACATTCCAAATGGTTTCATCGCTATGTTCGGTGAAACCAAGGACATAGACCGGCTCCTATCTAATGAAGGGGCCGAAGTGTTAAAAGAAATGAACCTGGAAGCCAAAACCCCGCCAGCGATCTCCGCGAACAGAAGCGGCATTTGCCGAAAGGTGGAGAGCTGGGTTGGTGAGAACTCCCCCGCAGACATACAATCCGAAATTGAGAAGACGAAGACGATAAGGGAAGTGATCAAATTCCGTGATCACACCCACGTCTTCAAGGTGACATTTAAGACCACCGAAATGGCCCACAAGGCGGCAACGGAGGGACTCCTCATTTTTAATATGAGAATCCCAGGAACCAACATTGAACACGAGAGATATCATAACATCCAGATGTGCTTCGTCTGTTATGCAATGGAAAAACATACCACCGTGAATTGTCCCCCAAAAGGCACAACTTGGTGCAGTGAATGCGCCACTCATGGTCATCGATATGACGCCTGCCAAAGCACAGAAAAAAAGTGCATGAACTGTAAGGGACCCCATTGAACGATGGCCCTTAACTGCCCCAAAAGGAAAGAAATAATTCGAAAAATGGAAGAGGAAGAAAAAAAGAAGAAAAATTTCATCTACGCGAGCACTGTGAAGAGAAGTGAAGGGATGGCCTCAACAATGGCAACTCCCTCACAGATGGTCTTCACAAACGACCAAGTGCTAAAATATTAATCTGCATTACACATGCAAACGTGGCAAACGCGGTAAAACCCGGATGCTACAACCGGATATTGAACGCGCTGTTAAAGGCCAATAACCTACCATCCGTCATCGTGCCTGATGACCCAGAATGCTCCAGGGCATTCGAAGATAGCGTAATCAGAAACAGTAACAGCGAAGAAAAAGCCACTGGACTCAAACAAGTCATTGAATCCCCCCCATCGTAGGAATCCGAAGAAGAGGATAATGATAATGACAACGAAGAAGAACAAGAGTCCACATCTTCGGATAGTGACGAGGGCCCATGCACTCGCACTAGAGCGACGAAGAGTCGATCAAAGACTCCTAGTTCTCCCCCGAAGAAGGAAAAGCCTGGGCACTCCAGACCCGCCCGACAGGCCCCCCAAAAGAAGAAGACTAAGAAGAAACACAGGTAATACATCTCACAATGGAACGGAACTCACTAAGAATCATGGAAATTAACACCAATGGCTGGACAACGAAAAGAACTCTCTACGGAAATGTGTTCAGGGAGATTGATGCAGATGTCATCTTGATTTCTGAACATGGGATTGACACTCGTAGCTCCTAAATGAAGATCTAGAACTACGACGTGTTAATCACGAATTATTCTCAAGAGTGGTACGACGGTGCCGCCATCGCCATTAAAAGAGGGATCAAGTATAAACCCATAAGAAACTTGGAAGAATCCTATCTTGCAATAGAGGTCGAACTCGATATAGGAAAGCTGGTCATCACCACCGGGTACCAGCCGCCGAGACGAGAATATTTACCAATCCATTCTCTCTCTGGCCTATTTGGCAGAAGGACCCCCACCATATTAATGGGGGACCTTAATGCCAGATGTCGGGAGTCTGGGTACAGGACCTTCAATGGAAATGGAAGGTGCCTGGATACTATGATGGACCGAAACATGGTCCATAGAATAGGCCAGGACTTCCCAACCTATACTCGAGGAAGAAGTGCCACAAAACCAGACATTTGTCTGGCTAATCATCAGCTGCCGTTCAATTACTACATGGAGCCGGTCCAGGTACCATGTAGTGATCATATAGGGATCCTACTTACCATCAACAGGAACCCTATACAAGTCCCAGTTCCAGTCAGAAAAGACTACAGGAGAGCCAACTGGGCACGGTACGCTGACCTCCTCGAGGCCTATCGCCCACCAGATCTGGACGAGGCAATTCTCGAGGAAATAGACGAGGCACTCGACGACCTCAAGGAAGAGCTCAACCAGTTGATCCTTGAACAACAACAGAGACAATGGGACGATGCGATCGAGAGCCTCGATCAAGATGCATCTCCCAAGGACTTTTGGAAGAAAGTCAAAAGTCTCAGAGGATCATCTGGAAAAAAGAAGAAAATGGAAATCCAAAAAGAAGATGGATCCATGGAAACGGAAGAAAATAACATCGAAGTGATACTCCGGCGTTATTGGGAAAAAATCTTCAGCATATCGGAAGATGAAAACGAAGATTTTGATATAGAGTTCGAAAACAACATCGTAGACGAGCTTAACACGGAAATACACCGAATGCATCCTCATCACCAGGTGGATAGACTGCGTGACGGAGACGCCGAGATCACCGAAGAAGAGATCCTTGGCGCACTCCGCTCATTCTGACAAAAAGCCCCAGGCCAATCGGGGCTTGCGAAGCTAAACTTCGAAAAGGCACCAGCCAACATCATCAAAGGAATGAGACGAATTTTCAACGCATGTCTGAATACAGGGTACTTTCCAGATGCTTACAAGACGGCAAAAATGATCTTCTTGCCCAAGCACGGAAAGGACCCAACGTTGAGAGAGAGCTACCGCCCAATTTCACTCCTGGAATTTGGCGGGAAACTCTTTGAGAAGATCCTCAACGGGAGACTGGTGTCTCACCTGGAAGAAAACTCCCTCTACAACCCATGTCAATTCGGGTTTAGAAAGAAGCGAAGTACGGAAATGGCAATCAATGTCATAACGGAAAAACTTTCTCAAGCCAAACGGGACAGGAGTTATGTGGATATCGTTTGTCGGGATGTATCAAAGGCGTTTGATAAGGTGTGGCAGCGGGGTATGCAGTATAAGATCTTACGGCTGGGTCTAAGTGAAAACTTAGAAAGAACTCTATGTGACTACGTCATGGAGAGAGCGGCGTATGTCAGTCTAGGGTGCACGGACGGACCAAAGTTTCCGCTCACTGCGGGCCTCCCGCAGGGGAGGGTGTCTGTCCCCCACCCTTTACTCGATATACACCGCGGACGTCCCAGCCCCTGTGTAGCCCTCTTCCCTCAATATTCAATACGCCGATGATTTCAGCCAGATAATCGTATCTCCATGGAGGAATGCCCCGTGGCAAGCTCGCATGACAGCGATGGAAATCGCGAACCTAAACAACTACGAGGCTCAGTGGAAAATAAGAACAAACCAAGAGAAATTTAAAGTGGTCCCCATCTGACGCACCTCAAGGGCAGACGTGCGTGTGGAGGATACGCGATACCCCTACACCAACGAATGCAATGTACTCGGTATGAAAATCACCTTTACCGGGTACAAAAAGCACGTCGAAGAAAGAATTTCTCGAGCCACGTCCGCTGTCAGAACGCTATACAGATTCAGAAATCTACGTGAAAGCAACAAGAAGAAGATCTACAATGCCCTTGTAAGATCTACGTTGCTTTACCCCGCCTCCACCCTCTCATGTGTCTCAAAAACACAAAAGAGGCGACTCCAAGTAGTGCAAAATAAATGCATGTACCTAATCACGGGTACACGCAGGCATGAAAGAAGACGGCAAGAAGACCTGCACAGAGAGGCGGGGATAATTCCCATTAACAAAGTCATAGAAAACGGACCCGGAAAATGCAGGTTCTGGTTAATCGGGAATTGAGTGATGAAATCACCCAGATGATTAACCAGAACAGAAGAGCTGACTGTCGCCCCAGATTCCCCGGCTCCGCCAACCGAGTGGCTGGCGGAGACGAAGTACCGTTCTATTCATAAAAAGAGATGAAAAAACCTGTGAAGAAAAAAGAAACAAGAAAAGAATAACTCGAACCACGACAACCTACCAATGAACACAACCTTACCAAGATAAAGAAAAAAACTCCGATTTGGACAAGAAACATCAACAGGAGGAGACAAAAAACACTATAAAAACACACACACACAAAAAACAAACAAGACATTAAGCACGCACTTAAACGTATTTAAAAACATATACCAAGCAAGCAATGCACAACATAAACCAAAAAAACTAAAGTTACTAAGACAAAGGGCTTGAACGCCATATAATTATAATAATTTATAATTATTACCAAAAATCTATTATAACAACAAAAAATACACGCAACCAATGAAACAATAAAAGTGATAAGTCTGATCACCAGACTCTAGGCATCTCTTTGCACCCTACCACACTTCTTTCTCTTTTCTCCACTTGTCTGTTTTCTCTATCTTTCCACACACCCTATTGCCCTCCCCTCACATGCACCCCCACTTTGATTTAATAAGAATAATAAGAATAAGTTTGTTCTTTTCTCATTATTCAACTATTTTCTAAACAATACTGGTTTCGACACACACAGACAAACACACATAGAAAGAAAGAGAGAAGCAGACACACACACAGAAAGAGAGAGACGCACAGACAGAAAGAAAGAGAGAGAAAGAGAACAACAGAGACAAACAAAAAGTGAAAGAGAGAGAGAGAGAGAGAGAGAGAGAGAGAGAGAGAGAGAGGGAGAAAGACACACACACGGAAAAAGGGAGGTCTAGGAAGACACACAGAAAGAGAGAGAGGGAAATACACACAGAAAAATAAATAGAAAGACATACACATAGAAGAAACAGATATAGAGAAATATGAGCATAGAAGAGAGAGAGAGAGAGAGAGAGAGAGAGAGAGAGAGAGAGAACGAGAGGGAAACACACACATACACATACATAAATATTCAACTATTTTTTTAAACAATACAGTTTCGACAAACGCACACACAAAGAGAGAAAGAGAGAGACACACACACAGCGGAAGAGAGAGAGAGAGAGACACACACACACACAGAGAAAGAAAGAGAGAAATAAAACGATAGAGAGACCAACAAAAAGAGAGAGTGAGGGAGAGAGGGAGAAAGACACACACAGAAAGAGGGAGGTATAGGAAGAGAGACAGAGAAATAGAGAAAAATACACAAACAGACAATGAAAGTTGGAAAGACACACGGATAGAAGAGAGAGAGAGAGAGAGTTACATAGAGTTACATAGATACACAGATCACACGGGCCTTACGGCCCAGACTAAGGTGATCTGGCCTTAAATCTACTGCCACTTACACATAGAATAGTAGAAGTAAAGGATAGAAAAGTTTTAGGCTCTCCCCACCCTCCACTCCCTCCGGCAAAAGCCGTACATGAAATAATTTGGGAAAAGTACCTTGCAGGTGTAAGAAGACAGTACCTGAAGGAAATTTGCATTGAATAGTAATTAAATGAAATGAATATGAAAACCACTTACATAAACCTGAAAGAGTTATATTTTTGTAATATTATTTTATTTTGTAGCTTATGCTAAACAATTCCAATATTTGTTAAGTGTTTGTCTAATCTCATTTTAAATGAATCTATAGTTCTGCTGTCCACTACTGCGTTTGGCAAATTATTCCAATGATTAATAATCGAGTAAGTGAAGAAGTTTTTTATTACATCCATAGTGGCTCTTTTACCCTGAAGTTTTGAATCATGTCCACGGGTGGGACACTCCCCTGTCAGTGTGAACAAGTTATTGGCATTAACGTTGTTAAATCCTTTAAGTATTTTGAAGCACTCTATAAGCTGCCCCCTTAGTCTTCGTTTTCTGACGGAAAATAGATTGAGTTTTTTTAGCCTCTCGTGGTAAGGTTTGTTACGTACTGACGGGATAAGTTTTGTCGCTCTGTGTTGTACAGCTTCTAATTTATCTATTATTAAGTAAGGGGCCCAGAACTGTACACACACACATTGAAAGAAAGAGAATGGGAGATAGACACACACAAGGAGAGAGAGAGAGAGAGAGAGAGAGAGAGAGGGAGAGAGAGAGAGAGAGGGGGGAAAGAAAGACATAGAAAGACAGAAGTAGAAAGATACACAGATATAGAGAGGAGGAGAACAAAATAGAAAGAGACACACACAGAAAGAGGGAGAGAAACTGAGAGAGACGGATGTAGAGAGGAGAGAGTGATGTAGAGAAAAGAGAACGAGAGAGAGACACACACAGAAAGAGTGATACATACACATATAAAGGAAGAGAAAGATACACAGACATGAACACAGAGAGATACAGAGAGAATGAGAGAGATAGAGAAAACGAGAGAGTTAGAGATAACGAGTGTGTGAGAGAGAACGAGATAGAATGAAAACGAGATAGAAAACGAGAGAGATAGAGATAACGAGTGAGAGAGGGAGATAACGAGAGCGATAACACACGCAAAGAGAGAGAACGAGAGTGATAAGCAATATACACACAGAAAGAAAGAGAGAGAGAGTTATTTGAGAAACACAGAGAAACACATAGAAAAATCGAAAGAGAGGGAAATACATCAATATAGGGAGAAATACACACACACATAAAGAGAGAGAGAGAGAGAGAGGAAGGACGAAGTCCTTCCTAATGCCGACCCACACGCGGTTGAGGGAGGACTTCAACTCGTCGACGTTGCTGTAGCAAACCTTGCAGGCCTTGCCCTCGACCTGCGTCCACACGATGTAATTAAGGGGATTGAGGCCAGACAACTGCAGCGACAAAAATTCCTTCGACTAGAAGTTCATGTCTAACCCCAACCACTTTTGCACGGTCTTGGCCGTGTGGGCAGGGGTAGCATCCTACTGAAAGACGTAGTCCACCTTCTTCGTGATCTTTCTCACCCAGTGCAGGACTTTCGTGGCCAAGGTGTCCCTGTAATCTACCGCGGTGAGCATGTAACCAGTCTCGAACCACACCGGCGACATCTCGCCATTCGAAGCCACAAGGCCAAGCATCATCACGAAGTCCGGGTGCTTGGTCGTGGTTACATAAATGACCTTGGAGACGTCCTGGCTGAAGGAAGCTTATTACCACGCCGCGGTCGTTCTGTTTGTTGATGATCGGATCGCCTGTGAGGGTTTTCATCAGAAAAAAAGGAGAATTCGATTGCCATGACTCTTCAAGTCGTTTAAAATGCGACAACAACGATCCCGACTTTGTTTTCGCATACGGTTGGTGAGTAGAGACCTTTCAACGCACCTCAAGCTTTTGCTACCCTCCTGTTTGACGGCCCTAGACACCGTGACCACCGAGATGTTCTCCTTCGTCGCAAGCGCAGCCATTTTCAGCTTCCGAGACCTTTCGAATCCTTTTCTAAGAGCCAAATGGTTGACAACTTGAGGTCTGCCTGAACGAGGTTTATATTTGAGGTCTTCCCCGTTCTTGAGCCTCTCCGTAACTTTGTGGACGGTCATCCGGCTGACGTTGAGCCTCTTAGCGATGTATTATTATTAGTAATCAGCTATGATATGAGTAAATAGTAATCTAATAAGCAGATGACATCAGAAAGGAGGCACAGAACGATATTTGAGAGCTTACTGAATGGGGATTTGTCAGTAGAAGCTGGAAATATGGGGAGATCAAACAAACAAACATATATCCGGAAAGTTCTACTTAAATTGCCTAATTTGGAAGAAAACTCTCTAGGGTCGATAATGGAATTTACCGAAGGGGGAAACCGTTATGAGTCCTGAAATGCTATTAGTGGAAGCATGGAGAAGGGGAGCTGATATCGGAATTCACAAGTTTTAAAGGAGTTGAAACTAATCTTGGGATTATCGGTTTCTTGAAAAGAAATGGGTTAAGTTTACACACAAGGAAGGAAGAGGCGAGGAAATGACCTCTTGAATAAGAACCAAAAACTTCTTCTTCTTTTTTTTACTTTACCATTATTCTTAGAAAAAGAAACATCTATGAACTTAAAAACGAATATCAATAAAATTTAAATGACTTTTGATAGTCCATCCAATAAAATTAAAATTAAGCACTTTTTTAATGAGTTAAATGGGAAGTGGGTTGTCAAAAAATATTTTTTTTTATGAATGATTATTTTTTTTTAAGAGAAAAAAGCAAATGTTACAATTTTAATTTGGCGTCGCCAAGGAATCAGACACAAAATTGGACACTGCAATTTTATCGGTAACTATGAAATCAAATAAATAAATAAATAAATGTTTTTGTTTAATTCGCGTCTGGTTCTTAAAGGAATGAGTTAGGAACAAACTCAAAGCTTTTTAAACTCTGAAATTAAATTAATCAATACTTTTACTATTACCAACGAACTACAGTCAGCGATTTGAACCTGTTGCCGGATGGTTCTCGGACTGGTAGCTGGTCAACTCCAAACGGGTACCGGAAAGAGCGGGAGGATGGTGGGTAAGTACCGCACTGTAATGTGAGGGGAAGTTAACGGGTAAGTGACATGTGTTATCTCGCGGGAAACGACGGGTAATATGGAAGTACCGGGCAGGTGTAAGTATGGGTACGACCGGACAAGCTATAGGATAGGAAACGGGAAATATATCAGGTAATTACACGGTAATTGGAAAGTAGCAGGTGGGTACCAGGTAAGTACTGAGTGCGCACTTTTGGATCCTAATATAGTACCGGACCGGTGACCAGGGGCACCCGCTAATTACTGAGAGGTATCAGGTTGATGAAATGTGGTATCGGCAAGGTAAGTACTAGTAGATACAAGGTTTGCACCAGGTAGGTAGCACTCGGTAACCCCCTGGAACTGATAGGTACCGGAGAAGATTCCTAGTAAATATTTGGAGGGTAAAGCTAGGTACCCAGTAGGTAACAGGATCAACGCATATGTAAGTACTGGGCGAGTACCCGGGGATCCTGGGGAGTTACCGGAGGCGTACCGAACGGGTACCCTGGAATCCTGGGGAGGCACCGGCGGCGTACCGAACAAGTACCCGTGTATCCTGGGGAGGTACCGGAGGCGTACCTCCAGATAAATACCGGGGGGGGAACTAGGTAATCTCGAAATAGTTTTGATAGATACTGGGAGGAGGGTACCATGGGATGTTTGTCCAGTAAGTACAGGTCGTGAACATAGTCCTTGGATATCCTAAATCTGTATAAACTAACTTTTTTTTACAAAGTAGGGTTGGCGCAAATCAACGCCACTAAATCTAACCGCCTTCCCTTAATCATTTTACCCACGCCGAATGGTCGGTTATAGCGGTGGGGTCCATGCGAAGCATCAGTTCGCCCCACCAGGGTTCACCAGAGGGTAGAAAGCTCTAGCGCGCCCCCTCACACCCCACTCCATACACATCTACCATATCATCCAATCCCTCCTCACTCAACCCTTTCTCTCTCAGATAATCATCATTCACTCTTACAATCCACATTGTACGCGGGCTTACAACCCTTCGCACTCCTTCTTTTCACAATTCCTCACCGCCATTCCTTTTTCTTACATCGCCACAAAACACTCGCAGCCTACTTCTCTCCATAGAGATCTTGTACTCACTACCGGGGTGAGCGAGGTCGCTACCGCTTGTCCCTTGTACTCGGGATGGGTTCGTCCACACAGACTTGTGGACTATTTGTCTTGTGGGGGAAGGGGGACCTCCTCCATTTTATTCGACTCTCTTTGGTGCCGGTCGCATGCTCCTGCGCCGGGGGGGGGGAGGCGGGCCTCTATCTGCTTCACTTTGTTGTTGTTTGTTAGGTTTTTGCCTTTTTTTTGTTTTTATGAGTTGCGTTTGAATTTATCCTAGCATTAAGCTGTGCGATAATTTGGAGGACTTGTGCCCTTGTGAGCTGTCGCCAGATGGGCGATAAAAAAAAATCTCGATCTCAGTCGCTTCACACACTGTCCACCACCTTTCGCACAACAAACTTCTTTCCCAAATTGTCCTTTTTCATTGCGCCCTCGTGGTCTTTCCTCCCCATTCACGACTCTCATTTCCATTTACCAACGTTGGCAACAACATACACTCATGCTTCTTCCTGACACATTCTACAATCACCTCATCATTCAATAACACTCTCATCACCCGAGAGACTATCTTACCATTTCAAACCTTGCGGTCGTAATCTACACCACTGCAACTGACAATGCAACCTCGGTACTTCACACTTGTTCAAGGGTAAAACCACGCAATGGAATATTACAGCTTAAGAAATCCTCACACCCAAATGCCATTACTTTCTTCTTTCAGCTCTCACTCGTACTCCACTATGTAAAGATATTGAACAGTCATGGTGACATCACACAACTCCCCCATCCCCCACCCACATATCTAATCAGACAATCCGACCATCTTTCACCTGAACACACGTCTTCCTTTCAATATAACTATGATACTAATCACACCATCCAATAGTTTATCACTCCCTCCATTAGAACTTACCACAATGCTTTTCTACCTACACATTTGTAAGCTTTCTACAGATTCATCAACACAACATACGCTTTAGATCTTTTTCATCCCCTATCACTTCCTTACTTACACTTCTCCTATACACCCAAAGAGAATTCTTCTACACACCTTGTCAACAGCACTCAGACATATTCCTGTCTTGTTTTTGCATTCACATTTCTCTCCTCTACCCTTCTTCAACGGTGCTATCACAACATGCTTCCACTCTTCTTACCAGACACCTTCTATAACCCAACTACCGCCACTTTTTAGCATCTCAGCCACTACATCATCTATCCAGCTGCCTTCCTATTTTTAAGTTCTTGCACAGCACTCCAACCTCTTACAGATTTCTCTCTTCCCTACTATGATCTTTACCTGAATTTCAAGCACAACCAACGAGGGTGTATCGCGCAGAATGCTTGTAATGAAAGAGGGATCTGTAAAGAAAGTGGTGAAGATAGAGGTCTTCATGCAGGAATTGGAGCCGGAAGGGTAAGCAATGCTCCAGATGGCAGCCGAAGCATTTTTTTCCCATACTATACATGATACCCCCTTGCGGAGTAAATAAGGAAAAGAAAGATGGGGGGAAAGGGCGGGGAGAGTGTAGCTGTGTTATCACCCTCCCAGTATAAAAGGGAGAGGTTACCCCCTCCCCCTGCCATCAGGGATGAGTAGATGGGATCTGGTCGGCGACTAGCCTGCAAAATTAGAAGGAATAAAGCTGAAGTAGTTTTAATCTAGTTCGAGACAAACGGAGATAATGAGGCCGGGGGAGTGTGCCGCTCTTCCACGTGGCAAGTGTAACAGTCTACTCGGGGCACACCCTTGCGGGGTCGATACCCTGATACAGCACCCAGTTTTGAACAGAGAAAACATCATATTCGCATTCGCGTCATCTCCCATACCTATATTATAAAAAACCTCTTCGAAATGACCGAATCAATCTTTTACTCGTGCCAACAATTTGAGGATAGAAGTAAGAGAGAGAATTTTCTAACTCAGACGGAGTTTAGGTCAGTAGATGAGGCCGTTGAGTTCTCACGTGATCATATGTCCGGAGGGTAGGCTTTCATTCTTCGAATGTCTGTTCGTTAGCAGAGGAGCTAGCCATTCTTATCCTTGATGCTCACACCGACATTCTTGTCTTGATTGAACTACGCCTTTCTCACGTCCAGAAAAACTTCCTGTTGTCATCCCGTTTTCATTCATCTTCTGTTCAAAAGCTTCATTTGCTGCTTTCTTACTCTGTTTAATCAGTTGTTTCACTTTTTTTATTTTCACCTCCTCTTATGCATTCAGCCCCCCTAACCTTGACATTCTCATCTGCACTATAAATTATTTGCACTACACCTCATTTTGCTTTACACTACACGTTTCATGTCGTTATTCTACCTAATTCAGCGTTTATCTCCTTTTTCCCATTTCTAGAACATCCACATACAGCCCTTACATAACCCACTATCACTCCTTAATATTGTTCCACAGCTGCTCTACCCGCATGTTCAAACTTATTCGCACACATCTTTCTCTTTTGATTTCCTCTTTCTCACTTCTTTTCATACATGTACCATCCAATTAACCTTAAATAGCAAAATCATTTGATCAGAGTCATATCAAATACATTCGGCAGAATATTATTTCTTAATAGGCACATCTCAGTCATAATCTTAGCTGCTTCCACTTCCCTTTGCCCAATCATTATGTACTTATGCACATCCTTATGTCAGGGGAAGATCCGGAGGGGAAGGGGGGACCAGGTGGAAATTCCACATCGTTTTTCGAGTCGGCGCCTCGTGTGCTGCTTGAGTCACGGCGGACACACGACGCGTGCGCGCGAAATCAGTTTCTTGATACTGCCCCCGTCCTATAACAAACGCAGTGTTCCATTGGCCCGAGACTTCCTTTATTTCTTATGAAAATAGAAACCAACTGTAGCATCAGCTACAGAAAGGATTTTGAAAGAGGTTTCTATGAAAATGAAAAGCCAAGGAAATGAAACTGTTTGTAGGACATAGCCCCGAATTACCTCGCAAGGGTGGGGCAGGCGTAGCATGGGAAACAATATTGCAGCTGACTTCTGGAAGATTGCGTGCCCCCTCCCCTCCGGTTGATCTTAAGCTATATATCTTCTTAACATTTTCACTTCCTCCATTTTCACCACTTTCTTTTACAAATTTCTCCTCATAAACTTCCTGGCGGAGTTGCACTCGTTGTTTTTTTGCCCCGTAGTGTTAAGTAGCAACCAAAATCAAATAAACTATTTGGGACGCGCAACTCTCCCTGTCTCAAATCGCGAGATCGAATCCGACGCGGAGGCGCCACGAATCAAAGGCGCGGCACCACACAAGGCCCGGCTGAGAACGAGGCTCTACGGTTCCACGAATGGGGGGCTTCGGAACCCCAGATAACGGATCATCCTCTTCCATAGGATGGAGTCAGATTGATCACTTCTCCTGCGCCGAATTCCCTTGTCCTTGGCCCTGGACAGGAGTAGGGTAGGAGACAAGGGCGACCACAAACAAGAGAAGGAGTCCACACCTTGGCTGGGAATATCAGGGGAAAGACAAACCACTCTATTATCATTAGTATTATTACCAGTAGCAGTGATTTGAAGGAAAGGAAACTGGTGTAACTAAACGAGGACACGATTATAACTAGTGGTGATAGCCTAAATTAACGAGCTTTTCGGGCATATCGTTTTGCGAGCCGTACTTTAAAAATGGTTAAGTTAGAGTAAGTGAAAATATGTGGAACTGACATAGCCCGAGTATAAGACACCTGTGGGTTGTCACGAGCCTGGCAACCTCCAAATCACGACGACCTCAGGGGGTATTTTTAGCTCCAGGGCATCAGGAGTCATCGAACCCCCCCCCATGGGTTGTCAACCTTTGCCGCTACCTTATAACACTTTATTTTAATTTTAACTTAAATATCTAATAGTGGGGTTGGCACAGATCAACGCCACTCAAATTACCACCCCCTTTCTGCCCTATTCAGCACGAGGCCGCCCATCATTTTGACCGCGTCGAAGCCCCTTCGTAGTGGTGGGGTGCAATGTGTTGTAGCCCACCCATGCATAACTATCATACACATCCCATCTCCTCCTAAGTCAACCGTTTCTCTCTCACACACTCACATAATCAGCGAACCTTTTACGTGGTCTTCCAAGCTTTGCACCCTGACACTCTCGTATATTCTCTTCGTGCCTATTGCTACCCTTTCTTCTTACATGCCCAATACCGCCTCAAAACACTTTCAGTCGTAACCTCAGTCACACCATAAACAACTTTCATTACTCCACCCATATTTTGCACTTAAAACATCCCTGTCAAGTTGACCTCACGGCTCTCACTCGAGCTCTTTCCTTCTCCTTTCATCCGTCTCATTCCCACATATACACCCTGTCAAAAGTTCCGCTCAACATTCTCAAATATCTCTCATCCACCAGCACCAGATCATTAACATAGGCAACATAGAACCCATCCAGTGCCATTCATCATCCATCCCCGCCCCATTTCCATCATTCCATGGCGACATCATACACCCCCGGCCTACGTATTCCAAGCCACTCCTCCCTGCTTACACGCCCTAATTTCAACATACTATTTGCATCCCCCAATAATTTACCACTCGCTTCATACATTCTTAATATCTGCCATAATGCTCCTCTTTTTTCACGATCATAAGCCTTTTCCAGATTCTTGAACCGTCCATACTCTTTACAACTTCTATCCTTTGTATCTTAATTCATTTGTAGGATGAAATGCATCATTTAGGTCACCAGAGACGTCTAGCTTTTTTACACATACTCACCTTTATTTGGGTATGATTTTTAATCAATCAATGGACGCTGATTTCCCCCTTCGATAGAAATTGGACTCGAATAAATCTGCTATCAAAATATCTTCCCTTTGTGGTGAATATTTAGCTTCTGCCACGTTTTAAAAAAAATGAGTCAAACGACCGTTATTATAATGGAATATTACGAATGGATCTATTTTTAATAGTTTATGGTCAAAAGATATTATATAACTTTACCCAGTGGGAGCGACCATAGGATAGGTACCAGTAAGGTTAACTTCAAGATTTTTTTCCCGTTTTTTTTTTTGTCCTGGCTGATTTTGACACCATTTTATTTATACTAGGATATGCTTTTCTTTAGGAAAGGATCATTGTCAGAAAGGACATATTTCCCAGTGAAAAAGAGAAGTTAGTGTTTCAAATCACAGCAAAATACCGCAAAAATATATTATGGTGAAATGATGGCCTAAAAGATTTTTCTTTATGAAAAAAATAATCATTCATAGAGCACGAACACCCGAAGTACGAATTTGAAATTTGAGCTCTTTTCTAAGAAACGATCGCGCGTACACACACACATACAAAGAGAGAGAGAATGATCATTTGCTCTGATTCCCTTTTCTGATTTTCTTTTTACTCTTTTTCATAACATGTTTTGCAGTTCGATGTTTGGTTACTGTTTCATAACAGAATCCATTTCCACGGTCTTCCCAGTCTTATTCAAGACTCCGTCACGGTAACAAGTGAGCCTCCCCGAATTCGATATATATGTAGCAGTTGGCAACACTGCAGAGTTAGTATTTGCTGATCTTTCGTGGTGGCTGGTTTGTTTCTCTCTTTCGCGATCCTCTTTGTAAAATATTCTAGTAGTAAAGTTTTTCCTTTATAATGAACTACTCTTCAGAAATAAGATATTTCTTAATCAGTACAGTGTTAATCGATTAATATAACTGTTTGCATTGAATTATTTGTAATAATTTGCTAGTGAAAACATTTATTTATATGGAATAATGAATTAACAGTTCACTGGAGCTCCCGTTATATAGAGAATCCGATGTTGATAATCATGTAAGTTCTCGTCGATAATTCTTTGTACGTTTATTTTTTAATTTAGTAAGTATTTATAATTATTATACACAATTTTCTGTACGGTAGATGTTACCAAAATTTTCGTTTTAATTAGAGATTAAACATTTGATGCTTGTCCCTTTTATTTAAACCAAATGCTAATGTGTATTATAATTTTTTTGATATTTAACATGTAAATTCAACCTTGGTTATTTTACGCTTGCAAGCCTGATTATTCCTTTTTAGAGTCGAAAAGCTTTACCAATTTCGAAGATTCTGATCATCTCTTTAACACGACAAATTATAATACATTGTATAATAGCAAGATGAAACTGTTTGACAAAGCCCATGAGTTGATAAGGCCCGTGTGCTAACGTGCTAGTATTCTAATCTTTTAAAAGGTGTTGGGAAGGTCTTATCTCCTATCATCAACCTAAGTACATTGGTTTATTTTACTATGGCATAGTTACTTTAGTGTTAAAGCTCAACATTATTATTTATAAGTATTAATAATATTTGTATTATAACCTTATAACCACCAAAACGCGGGAAAATGACAATTTTTGGAGTTTGTGTAGTCCGATATAAAAGTGGCGACTTCTTTGTTGCATTTCCTCGGAACAACTGGACTACATCTATGTTTCTTTATTCTTTCCATTAATTTGATAGTCTCGAAAGCCCCCTTGGCTAAAAAAAAAAATCGGAACCACAATAGCCAATTTCCAATCTACTGGTACTTCGGAGTATGAAACTGACCTATTGAGGTTAAATGATCTAATCTTTTGGGAAGAATTTTAACATATTATCAGGTCCTGTTTTATGAGGTGGTATATCCTTTATAACCTTTGGAATTTCTGATTAAAAACGGTACTAATGATGTTTTGGGGTATTGTAGTTGTCATATGGATTCGGTTTGGCGCGGAAAGTACATATTTTTAAGATACTCCACCTTGATTATTTCGAAATGGCTGGGGCTTCGCCCCGCATACCCCCCTTTAATGGTAGGTTGTTGCACCCTCCCCCCGCTATTTTAAGCAACTAGTAGTATTCACAATTATAAAGCCTAGTATTAGGTTCGAATTCAAAACGATTGGCAAACGCCGTTAGGCTTTATAATGTTCATTGTTTTTATGCCGCGTTTCTTGACTAAATACATACATATACGCCCCGCCCTAATATGATATTTAAATCAATTATACATATTTTATTTAATATTGACTAATATGAATTGTTTATATCATTTTAATTCATAAAAAAATCCATTCAAAATGATATAATACAATATGATGCGATTCCAATTAACTATGTGCCTATGTGCTAAATATTAACCCTGATTAGAAATCGTGGGAATGCAACCATTAAAGGGGGGTATGTGGGCAAAGCTCCCCATTCCGAAATAATCACCTTAGGGTTCGGATTCAAATGTGGTGGCAGACGTTGTTAGGCACTCGAATGTTTATTGTTTTTATGCTGTGCTCCGCCCCTTCGGGAGGAGCTAAAATATAACGTTACCAAATTTCCTCGAAGGCGGTGACTGTATATTCCAAATTTACCAATTTTTTTCTGTCGGTTACTATAATTAAACTTGCAAATAAATATACAGCGGGGTACCACTAACTTTGGTAATTGATAAAAACAAATCACCACCTCACCTCCCTAACTTACAAAACAGCAGAAATAATGGAAAATACAAATTCAAGTATGAATACAAAATTTTCTTTAATCTTATCAGTCGCACATTGAAGACAAGTTGTCGAGGTTATGCTTAGCTCCGATATGACCAAAATTGATAAGAACAACGGCTACTCTTAAAACTCTTTTGCGCATTACCCATAATCCCCAAACGAAAAATAAAAGAATAATCGATTAGCGAAATGGAAATTTGGAGATTTTATTAACAATAAAAATAGGTAAATCATGACGTTTTATACAATGCGCAACTATTGTTCGGAATTATCATTACTTTTGTTGTGAAAAGTATACATTTTTCGCTCTGAGCTATTCCCGAAAGATTACCGCTATTTATTCAATGGCTTCATGAATTCGTAAACTGAAATCACCAAACTTACATGGAGAATTTGAATACCTCATAACTATGCTGTGTATTTTCTTGCATAATTATCTTTACTATTAATTGTTTTAGTTATGGATTACTTATTTGACAAATTTGTCTAAAAAATATCAGCGTTGTTTTGCTGGTAAGATGTAGCTTATTAAAAAGGGCTTATTGGAAGTAAAGTAAAAGCTAGGTTGGTTTAGTTATGGGAGACACCTGAGGAACGCGTCATAAATGAATGTGCTCAAATTGAGGGAAATTTGGAGTTCAAATATTCATGTCAATGTCGCAAAGCGCATAAAACTTTACATCACAAATTGTGTAAATCACATTGAAGATGTAATTTATTAATATTTCAATTAAATAAAATGTAGTTTTCTTTAGTTGCGCCATTCAAAAAAATGTCAAGTTTGGCGCCGCGTAAATTCTTCATGATGGTGTTAATTTCACGAGTGATGAGCGGTGAAATTGCATCCCGGTCGAGTCATTTTGGTGCAAATTCGTTTTTTCCAAAGGTTTTATTTTCAAATTTACACAAAAATTTAGTATCACCACGTCGAAAAAGTCTGATTAAACATTCCAGAAACAGTAGTTGTAGTTCGCCATCCTGCCTTGGCCATTGGGCACCCCTACCAGCTAATGAATTAAACATAAAGATCAGTATGACAATGGTTAGTGAACTCGATGGCACAAGGGGCCCTTCCTCTTTATGGGGAGATGTACCAGGGACGTCCTAGGTGTGTGGATATAGATGTCCATTGACAGGATTCCTTGGAACGGAGTGTGTGCTGTGTTGCGAAGACGGGAGAGCAAAAAAAGCAGTGTTGTAATTGGCTGTGTGTGTGTGTGTGTGATAAGTGCAGTATCTACCCACTCCAGTGCAGGGATAAGCACAACTCGTCCACCAATTGGTTCACTCATGCCGCGATCGAACCCGGCACCGCGACGTTAGAAGACTTGCGAGAGCTTGGCCTAAAACAGTGAGGTTCGTCACTGAACCTAGCCATATATTAGAGATAGGACGATTAATGGCAATCATTAATTTGGGGGGAATCGGAATCGCTAAAAATAATCCCAGTTTTCCGATTCCACAAACGATTCCTTCAAAATTTCACTACAGAGACTCTTTCACCAATAGCGGAATCACACTTTTAAACAGTTTATTTCCCGTTAGTGTTAATCAAGTTATGTATCTACTCATTTCTCATATTATTCAGTGAAATTATAACGTTAATAAGTTACGAGTATTTAATATTATATTTAGATTAGTCAACAAGAATGTATCACTATTTAATATCAATTAATATTTAAGATCTGACTGTATAAGAAATTTATTGTATGTTTAATTGTTTATATGTGTCATTTAGAACAGCTGATGCAATTCTAAGATGTTAAAGCTTTGTTCAGCAGCACTGCCGAAGTTGGCACGTTCGTACAAATTTGGTACCTTTTGCTGTAAAAAAAATACTTTTTGATGCCATTTTACTTTTGTTTTAATTAGATTTGGTACGATTTTACCAAATTTGTTAAGTTTTCAGAGTAAGTTTTGGTACTATTGCGAAAATTCTTTCGGCAGCGGGCAACCCTGTTGTTCAGTTAATTATTCTTAAATTTTTAATAATAACTTAATATGTATTGCACTTATCATTAGTTCAGTTTAAAATTAATTTAATTTCATAGTTTCAAATTAAAGTATTAATTATTGTAATTTCGGTGTTAAAAAGGAGTTTCATTTCAAATACATTTCAGTTATACAAATAATAAATGGAGTTATTTGGATATATAAATAATCCTAATTTGCTTGTATTTTTATTATTTCCTACATTATAGTCAAATTCTTAATTTGTTATATCATATAATCAATATTCTATTTTGTGAAGGAATCGGAATCTAAAGTTCTTTGGAATCGTCCCATCTCTACCACATTTTACAGGTTATTGCTGAGATGGGTAAAAGCCATCTTCTTTGAATGAGTCGCTTAAGTGAGGCCAACACATTTCAGTACAAATAACTCTGTAACTTGGCATTAACTGAAATAACAATAAAACCGACGTCCGTGTTAGGAGAAATTCCAAAGTTCTGCTCATAGTGCAGCGGAAAAATCCCTCCCTCACTATTCAAGTGACACAATAACTTAACCCGTGGCAGAACACAGTGATTTTGAAGGTAATCTCACTCTTTACCTGCCTCGTCATTCTCTTTAAATTTGTCGATCACGTCTTTAAAGGTAAAACAAAAAGGAACTCATCATTACTATGGATTGTGTCTAACTAGATTGAAGTGCGAAAGTGGAGAGCATCGTCTAAAAATTGGTCGAAAATCACCTGCTTATTGACCCCTCACCCCACAGGAAAAAAAACATCCGTCTGATTGATCAAGAATTTACACACAATTCTCAATGCTGAAATGTCACCTCATGATTGGTCGAAAATTCCCCACAAAATGCAAATAAACACCAAATCCCTGCCTCCAGGTAGAGGGTATAACAGACTGAAAATATAAATAATATTCTATAACTCAGAAAGTAAGACCATTTGCCCAAACTTTACTGATCTGTCTTTTATGAGGCAAAAATCAACATGTTCATCTCTAAGCACGAGCAACCTTGCTGCGGGTGAGTGTGCGTACCCGCTATAACACCCACAGTTTATCTTCAGGCCTCAATACATGCACAAGGATCTGTTGCTATATATCTTCTGCACATTGTGCTTTAAATTCGAGACCGCCCCCCCCCCCCCCCACGAAATTAGATTGTAAAAATGTCCAAAATGCATTTACGACAAAAAAAAAATCCTTTGATTCATGTTCTAAGTCTTTTACTTTTCCCTTAGCAAAAAACGATGATCAAAAAGCTTTTTCACACATTAACTACGAATTGCGCAAATACAGTGATAGTTTCAAATAATTTACTCTGTGTTGGGAGATGTAGCACTTTGGTGTTAAGGGCGATATTGGCAGCGTTTGCTGCAATAACAGTTTACTCTTATCCCATTGTGAATAGTCAACGTGTTTGCACGTACATACTGCGCATGAGGTATTTAGGTAATGCGATCATAGATAAGTGTCCTCGCGCGATATTTCCGAGCTAGGCGACACAGAACAACAGGTTACATGTCGCATATGGCCTCTGTTTATAATTGATTTCAACAAACGTTAGTTTTGTTACTGATAAGTAATCTAGATTGTTTTCTAAATACTTGAGCAAAAAAGCAGACATATTTCAAATAGATAGAAGCATCATATGCTGCCCTTTTCTTTCGAACTATTTAAAAAGTGTTGAAATCATGTCTTTTACTAGATAGATCCGCGAATCCCAGACTTTCGCAAACTTGGGACTAAAGATAAAAGAAGGTCACTGAAAATTGTGGTTATGATGTTTGCTTGTTTTTACTTGCGTTTTTCTTGGTATGATCAAGATGATGTTAGCGCGAGCCTCTGTGCAAGGATAACGTTTATTTGGTAAACTCATTACTACACCATTATTATGATTGACACTGCTAGGTGGAAATCAACGAAGGCATCCTTGATTTTAAGAATAATTGATGTTTCCGATGCCGATTCCTTCTCAAAATAGAATATTGATTATATGATATAACAAATTAAGAATTTGACTATAATGTACGAAAGAATAAAAATACAAGCAAATCAGGTTTATTTATAAATCCAAACAACTCCATTTATTATTTGGTATAACTTTAATGTATTTGAAATGAAACTCCTTTTTAACACTGAAATTATAATAATTAATACTCCAATTTGAAACTAGGAAATTAAATTAATTTTAAAATGAACTAATTCAACTAAACTGTAATGATAAGTACTTTGAAAACGTAACAAAGTTGGTAAAATCGTACCAAATTTAATTAAAACAAAAGTAAAATGGCATCAAAAGTATTTTTTTACAGCAAAAAGGTACCAAATTTGTACGAACGTGTCAACTTTTGCAGTGCTGCTGAACAAAGCTTTAACATCTTAGAATTGCATCAGCTGTTCTAAATGACACATATAAACAATTAAACATACAATAAATTTCTTATACAGTCAGATCTTAAATATTAATTGATATTAAATAGTGATACATTCTTGTTGACTAATCTAAATATAATATTAAATACTCGTAACTTATTAACGTTATAATTTCACTGAATAATATGAGAAATGAGTAGATACATAACTTGATTAACACTAACGGGAAATAAACTGTTTAAAAGTGTGATTCCGCTATTGGTGAAAGAGTCTCTGTAGTGAAATTTTGAAGGAATCGTTTGTGGAATCGGAAAACTGCGATTATTTTTAGTGATGCCGATGGCGATTTCCCCAAAATTAATATCCTTCATTCCAGCCTACACCTGAAGCCTAGAGCAGTGTAAACATACAAATCCCAGAAATATTAAATTTGAAAGTAAAAAAAAAAGATTGCTTTAGATTACACTTTTTATCCAGTGAAATTGATTTTTCTATTGTATATTGTAGAAAGGTTTTAGGAAATTATCGAGTTTTAATTATAGGTAGGCCTACTATGAAATTATGGAAACTATTTTATGTGCATCAAATTACTTCCTTATTACCATTTTAATGTTTATTTGAAATTTGGGAAAAAATAAATTCCCAGTTTCCATAACTCAGTATTTGAGAACAGAAAAATATGAAGTGGAATGAATAAAATTAAAGGCATTGTCCGAGTTTTTCATAATGGACCTCAATGAATGTAGGACTACAGACAGTCACGAGATGTGGTTTGGGGCGGGGGGAGGGGGCTATGGATGAGGATCGTATATGAAAAGTGGGTAAAGATCAGAAAAAGTTTGGGCACCACTGTCCTAGAGGGATGGCACGCGCACCATGCCCCAGTATGGGGAGGTTTCATACGTAGCATTATCCATTATGTTGCGAATGACATCTTGAAAATTGCGTGTCCACTCAGCCCCAATGCGAGTAGAGGGTCTACAGATATAATTTACCTTCGACACATTTTCTTTGGTTTTCACTTTTAATCTTTTTAATCAAGTCGAAATCTTTCGTCGCCGCTCATTCCAACACTGCCTTAGTTTTCATCTTGAGCAAGTTTTCGAGACTTGATGAAGGCAGTAGTAATTCGTCCTTTTCCTCACCACAAAAATATCTTCCAAGCTAGAACAGTCCTATTTAACGCTTTAGAAAACGGATGTAACGTACAGCTGGCACTTTTTTTTCGTGCGTGCACGTTTTTTAGAATGTTTAACTCCCTCTTTCACCCGTTGTTGGGTGTAAGTAGTGGATTTAGAAGAAGTGCAAAAGATGCCCCTGAAAATTACGACACCGGTCCGTCTTTACCCAAAGAGAAAGGATCAATTTCTCTTGTGGTATTGGGGTCTGGAGGGCCCGCTGCTACTTCAGGTTTTAGTTATAACAAGACTATTGCCCCCGTTACACCATGCTTGAAAAAATGTGAATTGTATAAATTGGCCTCCAATTTTCGGATGACGCGTGCGTGCAAGGTTCTTGACATTCGGCTCTCTACTCTCGATATGTGAATGTCATAATTTTAACACAATTCGTGTAGACTTTTAAATAATAAAATCAAATCAATATTTCTTTATATTTTCAGCGTTTTGGATATGAAATTACCAAGGTACTAATTAGGGTATTGGAGGGGGAAGCGTCAAGTTATTTTGAGCTTGCCTCAGCTCCGCAACAAAGGATAGTCAAATCCTTTTGTGCGAAATGATGATCCGTAATGACAATGCTTTCTAATAGGTCAATAATAACAATAGAAATAAGGTATTTATGTGTAAAATGGGTCCATATATCATTATTATGACCTTTCGAAAACTCGTGAATTTGATCCAAAGATTTATTTGGAAGATTTCCTAAATAAAACACTAATTTAAAAAACAAATCGAGAGATATTTGTTCGAGTTTCATTAGCAAATGTATTATCTCGGTCTTCGTATATTATTGCTCAAATGCATATAATAATTTGCCTCCACATGTGTGTTGTTTCTTAATTGGGGTTCAGTTTGTTTTTGGTGGTGGTTTTACTACCGATTTGCACTCTCTAGAGTAGTCTACTCTTCCGGCCACTTGGGCTGTGTACTTTTAATACATTTTCTCCTAACTTCGTCACCCTCTTTTTCCAAACCATTTTTTTTTCTTTTAGTCTTTGCGTTCCCCATTGCTGATGGGTGTCTTATCTCTGAGTTAACCAGTTATCGTGAACGCAGGTACTTTGGGCGTCCTGTGCGAGTGAATGGTACATTTTCCTTCCTCTCGTCATAAGATAGATTATTATTTAATATTTACAAAGGCGGAAAAAGGAGAGTAGGAATTCGGAGAACGCGACCGTTTTCGTTAAATCTGTCGCATTTGCTGTCAAACCGAGTCTCAAATCCTATCTTGAACATTGAAAGGTTCGTTCGCCATATTTGCATTCCCAAATGCATGGCAGATGCAATGTTGAGTGAACGCGCTTAATTGAATTTTGTAGTTGTAGATATACACGCGCACCTCGAGATTATTATTCTACTTTTATTGACTGTGAAAATTAATCCTAAGAAGAGTGGATCAACATATTTGAATGTGGTCTGTACAATTGCGGTAGTGTCAATTTTTTTTCTCCTTTGCCTTTTATTATTTATCGTCCGCTTTTCTCATTTTTTGGTAAACTTGTTTTTAGGGTGTTAATGAAATTTGCCATTACAACTATTGTCCACTTGATCTATTTTATTCATTACATATGTTCCTTTTTATTCATTTGTTTGTTCCTATTCTCATTCACTGCCCACTGAATGAGCATATTATTAGCGCCACTGGTCAATGAAAGCGGCTTCCGATTCTCTTATTTTTAGTTACCATTAATCGACGTCTCTTTTTTTTCAGAATTAGAAACTCAATATTTCGCATCTTTTAGTCTCTTTTCCTACCAAGCCGTGTAGAAACACCGCTTTTCACTACAGTTAAAATTCATTGGGTGTAATGAGAAATCAAATGGTGGCTCAATTTCGCACACATTACCAGCATGTACCATATGTTGTAGCAACCTGTAGTTCGGATCAACCTTAAATTGTCAGTCCCCGCCTCGGTATGCGCTCGACCATCAAATACCAATCTCCGATTAAAACTGTACCTCCTCCCGAGATCGTTGCGATTAATCTAATCGTTTTTAAGACACGCAAATGGGTATCACCACTACCTACTGACAGTGTTATTGGATTACATGATAATTTGTGTGCATATTCCCACCATTGTGTCCTGCCGAAGTAGCGCCACCACTGCCAAAGACAATTTCGGTCCTCGCGTTGGTAATGCAAAGCCATAAAAAAATAATGAACTTAACGCGACTGATGAAATCAGATTTTCGATTTTCACCCACCGACTTCCTCGGCGAATGTCCCCTCCCCCCATCCCCCGCCTCTGCTCCAACGACCGAGCTCTTTCGCGCATTGTCTATAACAAAATAGCCATTGCTCAACGCAGTTTCACTTTATTTGTTCAGCTGTAGTTCGAACTCCTGGAAGTTGACGTGCGAAAGATCACCGGCCAAAAGGAGCTCAGCAAAGAATAGTGCTAACAACAACCATCAGCGATACTAAGAAAAACGAAAAAAATGACGAGGCAAATCGTCAATGTATTGGCCATAAATAGCAGAGAATATGATGTAGGGAGCTAGACAGGTGGGGAAAATTGGAACAAACGAGAGCTTTCGCTATATTAATCGGTTGAGCCTAAGATGACCCATTTCTCTTACGAGAGCCTTTTGGCGAGTCCAGCGGAACCTTCCGAGGCGGCCATTATTTGGTCCTTACGGACCCCACAATGGATCGCCGGTGAGTGTAGCGTGTTACACTTGGTAGGTATAGGATGAGTCGCCCGTTCTCACGGCCTGAGTGGGCATGAGGGAAGCCCCGTCGTCACTAGGTTGACTTGAACACTCTGATGGGGAGTGGGAAAGTTGTTGGAGCGCTTTCCCCTCGCCCCCTCTCAGCACTACTTTACCTTATTATTAATGATTAGCATTATTAATTAGTTATTAGCATTATTATCTTTGTTATAACAATTCTTATTATTTATTATTATTATTATCATTTAGTAGTATTATTTATTATTATTATTACAGGTATCCACTCAACCTTTTCTACTCGCTCTCTCTACCAGGAGGACCGTTCCCACCTCGATAGAGTTCGGTCCGGTGGCCATGGTTCCTTGGTGGACAGCATTCCATCCTGGGATCACATAGCACCAGGCTATGATGATAATAGGTGATCGCCCACCCTACTCGTTAGTGGATCCGCCTATCTCTACTACTCTCTTAGATACCCGTCTAACCACCCCTTTCAAACTTGCTCTTCTATCCGATCACACGTTCTGGTTGTCCAGCACCCTTTCGTCCTCTTATAAGCCTTAGCCCGTTGGCTAAGTCTAGGGCTGGGTGAGGCTCTGCAGATAGATGGCTTTGTGTGGCTCTGCAGAGGGCTTTGCATGGCTATTTGGCTATTTCCTTCATGTTTTGTAAGTCCGCGAGGACTCTGCGACCGGACCAGCGTTTCGCTCTTCCTCATACCGACTACATGGCAGGAATACGGGCAGCTCTTCGGACTGCTTGGCAAAGAAGATGGGAGACGGTCGAAGGGAACTTGAAAGTTGCGTGCCATTGCACCGCAACTGTTCCCATGGATCTACCCTCCCAATGCCGTGAGGGCTTCAGGTTGCTTTCTGTCGTCTCCGAATTGGGCACGCTCACGTGACGCACCACCAATTGATGGAGCGCTCGCCAGCGCCCTACTGTGAAGACTGCGTTGTTCCCCAGACTGTTCGGCACATTCTTATTGAATGTAGCAGTCTGGGCGATCTCCGCGCACGTTACCTGTCCCGGTACCGGGATGGGTGGGGTCGCTGTCGGCTGTCCCTTGTACTCTGGACGAGTTCGTGCACATTGACTGGTGGACTTATAGACTTTTGGGGGGAGGCCGGCCTTCTCCCCTTTATTTAACTGTTTGTTTTTTTTATTGTTGTTTTTTTTTGTATGTGGCACGCTCCTGCGCCAGGGGGAGGGGGACCTGCCCCCGACGCCGGAGCTTACTTCCTAATTGTTGCCATTTTCCCTTTTTATTGTTGTGTTTTCATATTCTTATTTTAAAGTAGCCTAGTGCTAGGCTGTCGTGATTGCGGCGACTTATGCCCAAGTGGGCAGTCGCCAGATAGGCTCCTAAAATTTAATATTCAAATATCGCTCACCTTCTAAACTTTGATACCATTGGGTCAGATGGAAAACAAAACGTTAAATTGACATCGGTAGATAAACAAAATTATACAACAAACCAGCCTGCCTCCAACGGATGATGCGTTGTTAGTTGCTGTGGCTCACTATTATTAACGTGAATTTGGACGTGTTTGTACAATTACAACAGCACTTTAAACAATTGAAACTTCATTTGGTTATGACTTGCACAGTATAATAAATTCGTTAATATATATATATATATATATATATATATATATATATATATATATATATATATATATATATACAATAGCCCAACCCATAGGAAATAATGATAGACGAGTGATTTCATTTTTAGATATGACCAAACAAATTAAGAATAGAGATAACAAAGAGAATAAAATAATATAAACGCTTTTACCCGTTGAAGAAAGTGAAAGATGGGAGGGGTTAGAACCTATGCCATCGAACCCTTTTCGCATGTCCAACCACTGGGCGACCCCATAGGCGCCTATCCACATCTCCATAGGTTTGAATCCCACGGATTTTTCACTTTCTTTAGCGGGTAAAATCGTTTATATTATTTTATTCCCTTTGTATCTCTCTTCCTTCTTAATTTGTTTGGTCCTATAAAAACACGGAATTTAGTTTATATATATATATATATATATATATATATATATATATATATATATATATATATATATATATATATATTTCTCCATCTTTAAGGGTAAGTTATTACTAATCTACTTGAGTGAAAATGTATGGTCTCATTGGTTGCCCAAGTTGTTTTTTTTTTTTAAGGACCATCTTATTTCTTGAGTATTTGAAATCATAATCTCCCTTCGACGGAGGTTCGTCATTATCCGACTCAGTTTTGGTCTTCAATCGCGGAATGTGAACTTCCACAGTGCTTTATCACACTTTGCGACTTTGGGAAATAATTGAGGCCAAAGTTTTTCGTTTCATACACTTCTCACCCTCTTTATTCATACTCCGCGTGCTTCCCTCCCACGACACAAACCCCTGTTTAAACTCATTTTATTTGGCGTGTGTTCTAGACGCTACTGTTGGTATACTCATTTATAGGATGGTGAAACAAGTTGGGCAAACTTTTCAGAAAGCAGGTTGCCCAGTGAAAGAGAAGGAATAACACTGTCTGACATTTCAAGGCATTGTAATCGGTCAGAAATGCTCCATGAGGATGCCAGGTCTGGTAAATCGACGGAGAAGACGTGTCGCCATCCAAAATACTACTAGGGAAGATCGCACGTAGCTACGGATGTCGATGTACGACCGATTTGAGACACCAGTCGGTATTTCACGTAAAGCTGGTGAGGACATATATGAGTGTACTCGCCCAGATTGTCTCACGTCGCTTGAGAAAACGGAGGCCGATTCATAGCACGCTCCCTGATAAGAAGCCATTTTTATCTTAAAAGAATAAGGCGGCGAGGTTGACCTTCGCTACTAAGCATGTCATGCTGAGTGCTGAAAATGAGTGTTTTTACAGCAACGAAAGCAAATTTAATTTGTTCTGATCGGATGAGAAACAGCATATAAAGCGTTATGCATGTAAAAGATTGTCTTCCATGCGCACCAAAATGACGTTTAAGTGCTCTGGGCATGTTTTCAAGCACTGAAGTTTGTCGGCTCGTCCGTTTACACGACAAAGTAAACGCTGTGGTATATAAGAATCTGCTTCAGAACATGCGATTCCCTCTCCCTGCACATCGGGATTATGCAGGCTTCTTTTCATGCAGGACATTGTTCGGCGCCACAACAAACAATGGTGAAGCAGTTCTTGGATTTGATAATATCGACATGTTGAATTGACCTGTGCAGATCCCTGATTAAAATCCAATCGAAAACCTATGGAAGATGCTCGGGAATAAAGCTCTGGCTCAGAAACCGACGCATGTAGAAGATCTTTGACAAAGATTGAAAGAAGAATGGAATATAATCACGCCCGCACAATGCAACAAATTGGTGAAGTCCTGCTATTGAAGATGTGATCGAGTCATTCACAACAAGTGTGCATACTCACTATTTTGTCCTTTCTTCAAATTCACATCACATTCCTCAACTGTTTATATCCGCTGTTCTACGAAATGAAACTTGGACACTATCAGCGACAAATTTCAAACAATATCCTACGCAATTTTCATTGAAATGAAATCATTATTTTCAAGAAAATATATATTTGGTTATTTTGTTCTCTTTTTTTTGGACAGTGTATTTATTCACTCCGTTCAAGTATTTCCGCAACTAATCCATGCATTAGTTATTTTTGAAACTTGTATCATATCGCCATAATGGTTGTCAATTATTATTTATCGAGACTCCATGCGTTCATATTTTTCAGCAGTGCCCATCCGCCATATAATGGCGTTGATGAGTAATGCGTTGCGCGCCTTGACGTTTGAGTAATCCTGACTGACTTCACTAGGCACGAATGCATGTGATTGCACGTTTCTTTAGACAATGTTTTCATATTAAGTAGCGAGTATAAGGTGAGTGTTTGCTATTTCCATTTGTATTTGAGGCAGACTATTCACCTTTGTGTGTTTTTCCAATTGGTGACCATTGAGATCATCCAGAAAAATTTAATTCTATAGCATGAGGGTAGATGTAGCTCCGTTGCCTTCGTGTGACATTTAGGATTTAATTATCTGAATATAGTATACTTGTTTGCCAGGTAATACCCTCCCCCATTTAACGTCATAGGTGCCTCTCTCCAACACATGTGTAATATTTACTTAACTACTTCTGTAGTGATCGCAGTTTGAAGAGCTCTGCAAACTCCTTCATCGAGCTTCCAATGGGCTTATCAAAACACCACTATGAAGAATTGGTACTCTGCTCAGGTTTGTCATTTCTATTTCTCGTCCGAGGCTACCTTCCAAGTGGATTTTCTCGTACGAGGGCACTGTCCAAGTGGATTTTCTCGTCCGAGGTCACTCTTCAAGTGGATTTTCTCGTCCGAGGCTACTGTCCTAGTGTTCTTTCGGAGTTTTGTTTGATGCGTTGCCTACAAAGGATCATCCCCTCTATTGTTAGTCGAGCCAATGCTGTTGATGGGACCTTGAGAAGGGTGCACCTGGTACCTGGAAGAGTGGCACTACCCTCTTCCCAGTGGTCCCGCTAGTTTCAAACTAGATTGAGATTATCTGGACATTATTTAAAATATTAATCACAAAAGCGATAGCAATGACGAAAATTTGTAACTATTGTTTAATAATGTTTACTAACAAGGATTGATTTAATCATGTATTTTAATGAGATTGATGTATTGGCTTTTTTGATACAAGCAAATCAACACTCGGGTCTATGCGGCTCAAGCCACATCGCATGTCTGCTTCTGCATACAACCTGTTTTGAGCCTTTGATTTGATTACCAGGAGAGTCGAGAAACCACTTTCACATAGGTAAGTCGATGAGAAAGAAATAATAACCTTCGGAGCGAATTCGCTGGTCTTGGGGAAAGCGGAAAGCATTTTTGCCAGCAATTAGAGTTGCTGAACTGTTGTTGTTGTTCCTGGAACTCCTCTGTGGCTGCGATCAATGCGGTGTTGTTGATGAGCTCCAAGAATTCCTCTTGTATGTCATCAGGGAGATTGTCCACAGTGAATCGGAAAGGATTGCGGGCCAGTTTCACCTGTACATTCTCATTTGCATTAATATCATGAAAATAGGAAGGAAGAAAGCTACATTTTCCTTCTCGACTTTCCTCTCCCAAAGAGCTAGCTTGTCGAAGAAAGCCTTGATGGCATCTGCGTGCATTACGATGGTGTTATATGGGCCCTGTAGTTGCCGGTTGAGTCCATTCAAAGCTTCGAATACGTCTGCCAAGAGTACACTTCAACGGCTCTCCAATGTCCTTTAACAACTGCTCAATCTTCTTCTCTTGAGCTGCCAGAAATAACTGCAATTCACCTCGTGTACTATAAATTCGCGTACAGTACACCGTACTATTAAGTTAACTTATGGGAAAAATTAATTTGGTGGATACGTGACTGACTACAGTGGTTGTAAATTTTCTCATTGATACTTCTTCAATTCCAATCGTACTGACATGCATGATCGTAACTCAGAATAATCATTCACATTATTAAGGCAACTTGCATTTAATCTAAGTGTGGCTATCAGACTCTCTTGTGTAACTTCCATTATCGCTGAGGGATATACTAATATACCTGTTTTATACACAGCGAGAGGCTTCGTACGAAACGATGAACAACAATGGCTGAGACACAATGCACTAGTTGACTGCGCATGCGTTCGAGCCATCGCCGAGACCGAAAATTTAGCCCTGTTCCGACAAGCTGAATGTACATTGCTGTGAAAATTAATTGGGACACCTCAAAAATTTCCAATTTTTTTGTCGAGTGCGACTCTATACTCGTATCTCACTATGTTGGTTTGTCGGTCCCCGTTTTGCTTTCCTTATTTTTTTGGTAATAACATTGTAACTATTCGGCCGATTCTATCGAAATTTGAAACCCTTATGTTGTTCTACATTCTCTTTCGAATGATATAATTATCAAGGTCCTCCCAAGGTTAGCCCGGGAATTATTTTATTTTGGTAATAACATCATAACTATTCGAATATAATTGCCAAAGTCTTCGCATGGTTAGCCAGGGAATTATAACATAACTATTCGAATGATATAATTGTCAAAGTCCTCTCAAGGTTAGCCAGGGTATTATAACTATTCGGCCGATTCTAACGAAATTTGAACCCCTTATGTTTTCATTCTCCTTGAAATTATATAATTGCCGAGTTTAGTCCTGGAATTATTAAAAGTTTTGAAGGTCGTAAGGTCATAAATCAGAATAAGTGAGAGCACGCGACGTTGATCAGCAGAATTCTATATGTGATGTGATTCTTGAGTGATCAATCAGTTATTCTGAGTGGTTATGATGTTCCGGGCGTTTATTTTGCTAATTGGCAACCATATAAATTTCGCCAAATGGTAACACTTGGCCACCTTCGGTAGCCAAAGACAACGAACAAAACAAAGACTGCAATGAGTGCAGTCATTAACAGGCTAGCTCGCTGGATGGACGTTACTCCTATAAAGAGAGCAAAGGTTGTAGCACTGCGTGAATATGCTGGTATGTCAGTTCGGGAGATAGCCAGTAAGCTGAGGCTGACTAAAGTCGACTGTAGGTCGAATCATCAAGAAGAACGAAGTCACCGGTAATCCAGAAATGGAAAGACGTGGACGATGTAGTCGAAAAAAAACCCCAAATGCACACTTTGACAAAATATTGCTACGCAATAGTGTAAAGGACCCGAGAAAGAGCATCCAAGACTTACAGTGTGATTTATTAGCTGCTGGTATCCACATCGACTCCATCTATTCGCCGAAGGCTTCTTGAAGCTGGCGGAACTGCGTGAAGACCCCTCAAGAAAGCTCTACTTACCGCTGGTATGAAGGTGAAACGTTTGACTTGGCCCAATAAATACAAAGAATGGACCAAAGAAGATTGAAAAAAGGTGATATTCTCTGATGAGACCCACTTCAAAGTCCATGGGATCCGATCACAAGTCGTGAGGCGCAGCGCAAGAGAACCAGTGAGAGCGGGGCACATCCAGCAAGCCCCCAAACACCCCCCTAAGAAGATGTTTTGGGGTACTTTCACGGCAAATGGATCCGAATGACTGGTACCAGTGGAAGGAATGATGAATTCCGACAAGTACCAAACAACGCCCCACGCCATGTGACCGTATCGTAACGCGATTACGGTACTGAAATGGCCTGGAAATTCCCCAGACCTTAATCCAATTGATAATTATCTGTGGGCAATCATCAAGCGGAGGACCATGGCGAAGGACTGCTGCACAATGGAAAAGCTGATGTGTTGTTATACTGGCCTAGTATCACGATAAGGAATTACGGATTATTAGTCAGAAATTGGTGGGATCCATGCCAAATCGGATTGCCGAAGTTATTAAAGCAAAGGGAAGACACATTTGTTATTAACTGTCAACATTAAGATGATATGCATGCTATGATTTTGAGAATAATACATTGTCAGAGAGAGAAGGTTACCAAAACGTCTACCCGTGTCGCTTGAGAAAAGATGCACCTGCACGCCCAGACAGCCCCAAGGGAGCAGCGAGAATTTTGCACGGCCGTGTGATCCGTGTTGGGTTTCCCTTCTCCCCCGTCGCATCGCCTGATCGACGACAGACCTACGGCGTCGAGGACTTTCGCGCGAACGAGCCTGAGATGCTCACCGAGAATATCCCCTCCCCCTGGCGCGCCAAGTCTAATGAGATCCCCGTCCCCCTTTTGGGGGCCTCTGGCGACCCGCTTCCGCCAACGCAGTATAAATATTTCGGGAAAAGCTTTGAGAAATTAGTGCAATACATCCCCGTCATGGTTAGCAGCCACGTACAGTCCCGTACGCCCTGATCCGCCTCCCAACGGCTTCCAGCTACGATGGCGACGCGTCACCTCTATACCCGGCCTCGCTCGTACCTAAGGCCTGATTTGCCACCCGATAGACGATAGACACGGACAGACATCTATCACTAGGGTATCGACTTCGTTCTCGTCTGGAGTACTCCCTCATTCATTTCTCACTGAGGTTAAAGAAGAAGGAATTTTGCAAGTGGAACTTTGCAGTGCCCCGCTTCCTCGTCGTCTCCAAAGCCTCCGGTCAATTAGGCTTTACGTGAGTCTCCCCGTTATTAGGACACTCTCCCTTTCCCTGGAAGGAATCACCGTACATCCTTTCTCGAACTCTCGTCCCCATCGAGTGATTTGTATCCCCTCTCCACCCCCCGTTTGGTACCCCGGCTCTCATCTTATTTATTGTCATTTATTTACTTTTGCTAATAATATTTTCTTTGTATATGTAAAGTTAAAGTTATTTTTCTACAATCAGTTTCTCTAAACCAAGAACCTATAATAATTGATTATTTAGGCCACCCGCACTCGATTTTGATTATTTAACCCTCTCACTGGGATCATACCCCCCTCCCCCATTTCTGGCGTGCTTCCTTCCCGTGTCACCGCAGAGTCAATCCTTGGCTAGCATCGACGTTCGACTCTACGACATACATGAATAGGGATATTTGGCGTTTTTCTATCACTTTCCCAATTAATTTGCACATAGTGCACATAGTGTACATACATACACTTGTATCTTGCATGGCCCATGTGGGGCTCATGATCTGCAGTTTGGGAACACCTGTTCGAGACATTTCCATTTTACCACATTTTCGTTACAAGCTTCTCACCTCTGTTGGCTGGCGGCTAATTTTGCAGGCTAGTCGCCGACCACCTTTCAGCCATTCTTCCCTGGTCGTGGTCGTGTGGAGTTCACCCTCTTGCCTCCATGACACTGGTCTAAGTTGGAGGAGGGGGTGGGGGCATGCTTGTAGTCTGCTCTCCATCAACGCTTCCTACTACCGCCATCTTTCGTTTCTTCTGTCTATCCTTTTCCACTAAAGTCCCGGTGGGGCGCGGTTCGTTTAACCACTGGGCAAGCGTTGTGTTCCCCAATGTTGCCAAGCTGGTTCAAATGGCATCCAGCGTTTGCGTCCCGCTTTCTAACATGGTCCCCACACCCAATTATAATTTTTAAAACAAAACACTGAATGATTTTCCCCTTCACCTACTCCAGCCGAAGGGGTTTCCGCTTTACCGCATCTTTGGTACCCCTCCGTATCCACCCTACCGAGAGACAAGGTTTACCCTAACCACCACTAACTGCACGGGATGCGGGCTGGGATGGTGAGAGCGCAATTTATACCCCTGGCTCTCAAAACCTTGCGTCAGGCCGTAGCAGTCAAGCTCCACCTAGATAGGACCTATTCTCTTATAATCTCTACCTTACACCATCAGAGCCACGGCGACTTATGCCTTTTTAGGCAGTCGCCAGATGGGCGCTAAAAAAAACAAAACACTGAATGATTTTCCCCTTCACCTACTCCAGCCGAAGGGGTTTCCGCTTTACCGCATCTTTGGTACCCCTCCGTATCCACCCTACCGAGAGACAAGGTTTACCCTAACCACCACTAACTGCACGGGATGCGGGCTGGGATGGTGAGAGCGCAATTTATACCCCTGGCTCTCAAAACCTTGCGTCAGGCCGTAGCAGTCAAGCTCCACCTAGATAGGACCTATTCTCTTATAATCTCTACCTTACACCATCAGAGCCACGGCGACTTATGCCTTTTTAGGCAGTCGCCAGATGGGCGCTAAAAAAAAACTAGAGTCAGCCGGCTTCGACGAGGCGGATTTCCACCGTATCAAAGGAGATTGCCGAGGTCCTTTCTCCTTGGAAACCTGAACGGTAAACACGCAGTATACGATTAATCTCAGGGGCTGGACCCTTGCGGAGCTGGTTTAGTTGAAAATCACTGTCCCTGTTGTGGAATAATTCACGTATCGCCGTCCAAGAACTGTATCGTTCTCCTGCCTTGACCTGCCCACGTGGACTTTGAATGGGAGATGGTCGACGACCTCCATAAGAGCGATCACTTATCCTAATATCTTTTGCCGGTTCGTTGTTGCTCGACAAGCCCCCTCGGTGGTTCCTGGATCAATTACGGCGGCCCACATTTGAGGAAAAACTGACTTCTCTATCACATTCCATTAGTTTAAATCGATTGATGGGGCCGTTGAGTTGGCCCGGGCCTAAATTCTCTTCCTCGAAAATCAGGCCGTTTTGCAAGCCTTCATCTTCATAGGTTGTGGGCCTAGTGTAAGATGGCCCTCACAGAGAAGCGGCTTGCTTACAACACTACAGGTGCCGTCCGAACAATTTCACCCTGTGAATTTCGGCGGGCGATGACCAGGTTTTCTTTCGTTTCGAAGGGCGCGGGCGCTCGCCTCTCATCTTATCCTACGCGTTTCTTGCATCATTGGGAGGACCTCTCTTGGATAGGTGTTGTAAGCGTGTCAACAGAATTCAAGTATGCGAAGTGATTGGAATTTTTTTTTTAATTGTTGCTCACTTGCTTAGGTTCCTCAGAGTTGCAGGCCTCCCCTGAGGTACCTGGGCATGCCATTTTGTTGGTTTTGTTTATTGGTTTTTGAGGTTTTGTAATTTCGGTTCTGTATCCTTGTGTGCGGCCGCCAGATGGGCATCAATTTTTTTTAAAGGTCCATAAGACAAATGGCGTTTATGTGCCAATTCAAACAATATAATTAAATTATTATTATTTTTTAACTATTGAGAAAGAAGTCAACAATCCAGAGATGGAATTTTTCTGTAATGGGGGAAAAAAAGAATGATAAAGGAGCAGCCAGATCAGGGGGGCGGAGGGTATTTTTACCTGCGGCGAAGCGCCAGGTCAAGGCGTCGGGTTTTTTTCAGAGGGAGTAAAGTTCAATTGTACCCATTTAGAGCCATGAAATGACCCATATGACCATGGGACATAGGGTTATTCACCCTGGAGATTTCAAATCTGCCATCGGATTTGGTGCTGGGTGGCGCCATCTAGTGGCAAAAGACTCATTGAGCCATTCAAGGCACTTGTAAGTGATTTGAACCATGGGAAACCATCAATGCAATAACCATTTATAATCTTATCACAAAACGCCGCAGGCCATTGAAGGGATTTTCCCTTTTTACTCGGTCTCGACCTTCTTGAAGATAGAAGTCGGCCACTTCTGAAATTCGTCTCTCGGATAAAAAGGTTTAAAAAATGAATGGGTCGCATTCATTCAAACAGATAGATGAAAGAAAAACAGGCTAAAGAGTTAGGACTATTAAAAATGTTAAGTCGACCAAGATTGAAAATTATTACAACTTTACGAATGAACCATCCGAACCGACATTGTTGTATCTCTACAAAACGTATAAGAAACAGGTTCGTAGTCATTTATTTCAGCGATTTTTTTAGAACGTTTAACTCTTTCTTTCACCCTTTGCTGTGTCTAAGCAGTCGCAGAAAAGATAGAGGGAGATTTAAAAGAGGCGCTAAAGATAACCCGAGAGGGGGGCACTATGGCCCGGAGGGCGTGACCCTATTCCGGGTTTCAGTTGTTGTAGGGACTTTTTTTCGATTATCGATAATTTAGATAACCTCTTGGGCACCGGATCTCTAGACGAGTAATAATAATGTTTATTAAATTTGAAAGGTTACAGGGAATAACCATTTCCGATTACTGCGAAGTTGTTACATCCCGATTAGAGTCGCTGTTGCCCCCACCCTGTCGATTACCTGTGGTTCGGATGCCACGTGAATCTGTGGGTCGCCACTGAGAAATGAAAGGCACCTTAATTAAATGAGTGTAGATCAGTAGTACCTCTACCTATTTGGGGTGAGTTGGGAGGGGGGGGTGTCTTTTCAAATAACCCCCAAACATCCTACTGGTCGGTCGGTGATTATGTTTAAGTGTTGCAAAATATCCGATTGAGAGCCGGACGCTGCCTTGACATTCCGTTGTGATTCCGGGCCTTCATTTTTCGTCCCGAGTTGCTATGTCACGTGAATTTCACGTAGGGGTGGAGGCTCTAAAAGAGGGTTGAAAAGCCTTCTTTCACCAATTGCTGGATGTTTCCCGTCATTGAAAACAGACGAAGAAACAAAAAACTATAGAAAAAGAAAAGAGGAAAAAGTATGAAAGCGACGGGCAAAACAGCGGTTATCTCGAAGGGTCCTTTCATACGACGCCACCATTTTTTCATGGCCACCAAACGCGCCACAGAGTTCGTGGTCGCATTGAAGCTCGCGCCCCATTTGAAAAAGCTCAGTTCTTTTCCATGCATAATATGGTGATGCCACAAGCTTGGCCGCGCACAAAAACGCCTTGCCACCACAAATCTGGTTGCTGCTGCGCATTGAGGTACTACACATTTTCATGATAACTAGGCGAGCTGATCACACGATACAGTACTCTCAGTGCGGCGACGATGAGAATGAGCTTTGGTGGCCGGATAAAATGATGACGTCCTGTGAAGTGGCCATAAATGCTATGGGTGAGAGGGGAGTATTTGAAAACTAGACGAAAAATTTGTGTAGGGTACATGTACGCTTTAGTTTACCTCCAGTCTGCAACTTTGACCAACTTGTCTGTTTCCCTTCACGTCATTATTTTTCGTATATATTTTCTTTTATTAGTTTCTTAATTATTTTTTTTATACTTTCGTTTTCGAATAACTGACGCTTAGTATAAGGTCTTAAATTGTCCCTCACTCAAATTTTCACCCCCATTTTGCCGTTGAACATTAGTTTTCCATTGGGGGGGGGGGGGATCACACCCTATTCGAACCTCTTCGAGAATAGGCTTGTTTGTGTGTGAGGCGTTGTCAGCTCCGGCCCATCTTTCTCCGCATCCTCTAAAACGACACACGCTGAATAAGGAAGCGATTTGGGCTTTCGAAGTGGAGAGAAGTCGATTTGGGGAATAGTTAGGCCTAATCCTAAATTATGACAAGTGAAGTTGGAGTGAAAGGGGAAATGGCGTAGGGGGCTAGCTCGAGTTTTGTCGCTTATTGCAGATACGTTTCTTTGCCCTGGTGGTCTACATGATAGATAAAATGAGAATTGTGGATAGTCTTATTTGCTTGGGTGGCTATTACAGCCTTTAAAGTGGTTATTTTTAGCACTTATTTTTTCTCTTTCTTTCTACGCAATAAGTTTGACCAAAATGGGATCAAATGTACGCGCTTGTTCTCAATCTATTAAAAGATGTTCACATTTCAAAATTTAGGCGAAGGGTAACCGAAATTTTTGGAATTTATTTGTATTTTATATCTGGTATCTCCCCCCCCCTCCTCATATTTTTGAGTAGACTTATTATGTTTGTCTTTGTTGGTTTATGTTAGTCATTTGAATTCCGCCTGGGTAACAGGTTCGATTACCGACGACAGGCGAACATAAACAAACTTTGGCGTTCGCATGGAGCTGCCGCCACCCAGGCGGGGAATGAGGGCGCCAAAAGGTCCTTCAGGAGTGGACGACCAGAATAGCATCTCTTCCTCTTCGAATACACTCCTAAGCTGTTCTCTTCTGTCCCCTTAGAGGGGGTTGCTTCAAGGCTCGATGTAGCTCGGGCTGGTGGCGCCACCCTGGAGTGTACCACCTCTGAACATTTGTCGCCATGCCTCTGCTCCCAAAGTTCCTACAGCGACGGGAGTATTGCGTCCGAATTTCTTGGAGCAGGTGTCATGTCACGCTGGACACGTGCTAGTGTACACGGATGGTTCTAAATCCGAAGAAGGGGGCGGCTTCCACGCCGTATCCCCTTTGTTTGAAATCAACTGGGCTCTAACCAGCGTTGTGTCTATATCTTCACGGCCGAGCTAGTTGCAATACATCTTTCGATACGAGATATAACACGTTCCCGGTTCCTGATCGATAGGGACTCACAAAGCACCCTGAGTGCCCTCATCAGGGCAGTAGAATCTCTGCACCCCCTGGTTCGCCGTATCCCTATGGTTGCCGCGAGCGGGGCGATATCGAGATTATCTTCTGAGTTCTTAGAAATATAATGATGGTGGGGGGGGGGGAATGAGGGCACCAAAAGGTCCACCAGGACTGGACGACCAGACTAGCGTTTCGCTACTCCTCACACTGCAAACATGGCAGGAATCGGGTCAGCCATCTGGCCTCCCTGGCAAAGAAGATGGGAGACGGCCGGCGCGAACTCAAAAGTTGTGTCCCATACCGCCGCAACTATTCCCGCGGACATAACCTCCAATGCTTCGGCGGCTTCAGGTCGTTTTCTGTCTTTGAATTGGACACACTCAAAGGACGCACCGTTATTTGATAGAGCGCTCCTCTCTACGTTACTGCGACTACTGCGTTTCTCCCCAGACTTTGTCACATTCTTGTTGAGTGTCCCAGTATGGAGGATCTACGTGCCCGTTACCTACTAGCAGGGTCGCTACCGCTTATATGTTGTACTCTGGATGGGTTTGTGTATAGAGACCTGCAGACTAAGTTATTTTTTTTCTAGTGTTGGGTGTATGTATGCTTTTGCTCTGGGTGAAGCCGGGCCTCCCTTCGACGCTGGATCATGCCTTTTTTTTAACTTCTTGTTAAACATTTTGGGTTTTCTTGTTGGCTTTTTGTTTTTCGTTGTTTTTTTTTAATATAGCTTAAGATTAGGCTATTTTTTTTCTCGTTGACTTATGCCCTTGATTGCAGTCGCCAGATGGGCGGTATTAAAAAAAAATGTCGACTCAGATTCAGACACACTTGAGGGACGCAGCGTAATTTGACGGAGCGCTCCCCTGTACTTTACAGCGACGACTGCTTAGTCTCTCCCCGACTGCCCGGCACATTCTTATCGAATGTTCCATAATGTGGGAACTATCACGCCCGTTCGTTACCCGTGTCGGTGTCGGTACCGGGACGAGCGGAGTCGTTACCGCTTGTCCCTTATATTCGGGATGGGGGCCACTATGTTCACAGACAGATCGGTGGACTGACTGACATTTTAGAGGAGGAGGAGGAGCAGGGCCTGTTTTGGTGTTAGCTACTTTCTGAGACGCTGGGTCAAGTTTTTTATGTTTTTCTTCCCGTTTGGTGTTTCTCATTTTGTTTGTTGTCGTTGTTTTTGTTTTTAACGTAGCCCAGCCCTTAGGCTTATTAACTTTCGCCGACTATGCCCTTAGGAGCGGATTCATGCACACCCAACTGGCAATAGTCGAGTTTTGGGAGGAGGCAGACCACCTCCATCGTTTTTTGTTTGTATGTGTGGGGGGGAGGGGGATCCTTGCATGAATGTTCTAGCACGAGGGAAGTGGGCCTGCCTCCAGCACTTTGTCGTGTATTTTTTCTTAAATTATATTTTTTTATTAACTTAGCCTATCTGTAGGCTAAAAAATTTAAACTATTCGTAATTCCGGCGACTATGCCACCTGCAATCACTCCGCCATGACCTTTTGAAAAAATACCCCCCAAATCTGAACGGGTGGTCCTATAATGGACCACAAAAGGGTCCGTTTTTGATGGTTGTCGCCAAACCACGGTAATATCGCTCTTTCTGCACCCTCCTGCACTTGCAGATGTCGCCCAAAATGTACTAAATAGTAATCTGTCTCACTTTCCGAGGGTTGATTACATTATTCTCGTCGCCCCCCCTCCTCCTATAAAGCATTTTCAAAAATAAAGCAATCTTGAGTCCTACCCAGGATCTTTCCTTTTATTTATTTAACTCTCACTGGCCTGTATCATCCCCTTGAAGTCACAATAACAAGGATTTTTTATAATGAGCTATTCTAGGTCATGGACCTTCACAAAGAACCTCTCTATCACTCAGGAAAGGTTTGAGAGAAGAGGAGGGAGGGTCTTGAAGGCACCAATGGAGGTAGATGAGCGTATTGCAGACGGCAGATGATTGCACATTCTTGGGGAAAATATATGTAGAGAAGGCGTGCGTCGGTTTCTCAAGGTCAGTGAAGAAGGCAGGCCGGAGGGAGCTGCATCGAAGGGGGGGGGGGGTGCATCGAGAGCAGTTTGCGCAGCATGGGAATTGCAAAATAGTTGAGCCAGTTGGACAGGTCGAAAAATGTAAGATTGTGATCCAGCGAGAAGGAAGTTGTAGTAGTCGAGGTGACGAAGGGATGATTGCAATCTCAGAACTGTTGTGGTTTAGTGATAAAGGCGGGCTTTACCACTGAGTCATGGAACATTTTTCGGCCTTTACTATCTCTCTCTCTCTCTCTCTCTCTCTCTCTCTCTCTCTCTATATATATATATATATATATATATATATATATATATATATATATATATATATATTGCCACTATCTATCTATAAAATTCCTTTGATAGACCATCTCTGCTCCTTCTCTCTCTCTCTCTCTCTCTCTCTCTCTCTCTCTCTCTCTCTATATATATATATATATATATATATATATATATATATATATATATATATATATATAACATTCACGAGACAAAGTTCCTCCCCAGAAACCCCACTGGTCATGCCCCCCCTTCTCCAAACAGATAAAATATTCGGACACTAAGCAGAGATTCTCATTATCCCAATTATCCACACATTCAATCAAATCACTTCGTCTTTGTTGTATATATCTATCCATCTCAATGGATAGGATTCCAAAATCTTCCCATTCGTCAAGTTAAAAAATAAAGTTATTTTCATCAACTCGTTTGTAAATCCAAACGCAAACTTATTTGGTAGACACCCTCAAACGAACTCAAATCCCGAACTTGGATTTATGTAGCAGCAACTTCTCTCGCTACAAGCATCAATCCCCTTCTCTCACTATATATCTTATCTATCTATCTATCTCTCTCTCTCTCTCTATATATATATATATATATATATATATATATATATATAGAGAGAGAGAGAGAGAGAAAGAAAGAAAGAAAGAAAGAAAGAAAGATATATATATATATATATATATATATATATATATATATATATATATATATATATATATATATATATATATATATATATATATATATATATATGCGCTCACACGCAAACGCATTCAAACGTACATATAGCTTTTTGCATGATCTCTGCGCGAATTGGTGGCAAGTGGAGGTACATTTGATACCGTTAACTTTGTTAAACCGGTTTCTGTATTTTGAAGTCTCTCCTCAGTGTCAGAATTAGCTCGGACTCGATGACTTTTTGTCCTTGAAAATACATTCGTGTTTTTGCGATTTCTCCTCATAAGTGGAGCGAATCTCGTGGCCCAAACTACAAGGGCTTCCATTTATTAGTATTTGCATAGAACAAGTATTTTTTGAATCAGGCATTATTTATCTTACTAATCATTTGACTTTGTTATAAGCAACTTTGAATGGGAGAGTCAAGTTTGCATCCTTCCTAGTGCATTCCATCTGTACACATTTTCTCGGGATCACTAAAAAATGTTTAATATTACAAATGAGAATGATTTTCTTTATACAATCTAGAATGAGTCTAAATGACATCAAATTTGTAGAAAACCTCGGATGCACCCTCCCCCCTTTCTTCATCTTTTAAAAAAAAAATTCATTCCACTTTTAAAGCACTAGTATATGCCACGGCATGTACAAGTATCATCTTGGCCGCAAGTTAATTTCAAACTCCATTTTTGCCCTTGAGTTTTTTTAAAATTTTACCTGTTTTATCGAATCTACTTATCATTTGTAGTTTTATATTTCACATTCCAACCTAATTTACGTCTTTCTTTTTTTTCATTTGCGGATTTTCAGTATTTTCACCCATCACAGCATTGTTTCATGTTAGCTCCCTCACTCTGGTTGTGTTCCTTTCGTCTCTCTTTTTACCTGCCGCGTCTTCGGGGAAATCTAAAGCACGCCTTTGTAGGCCTAACTCTTCCATTTAGAAGATTGGACGACTAAAGGTATCTGTAACAGAGGTTCGACACAATTTCTAAAGAACTCGAACAAGTGTCCTAATCGGAATGACTCACTAAGCGAGACAATTTCAGTTATCTTATCGTTCTTGGGAAGAAGATACGTCTGTAATATTTGTGCTTGTTTACTTTGGTGACACGAAGCTCTTTCCTGAAGGCTAAATTTAGGTGTGTCCCATTAAGCGGGACGGCGGGTTATCAGTTCAGTATATTACTCAAGAACCAAGATTAACCCCTATCCACTTAACAAAGTAGGTGAATGGGAGGACATCTATTAAGATATTTTAACCCTTTTCTGTGTCATGCAACCTCTGTTTTATTCGATATCCCCAGTCAACACGTATTTTCTCGTTTTTCTTCAATTTTTTTTTTTTTACCAGAGTGCTGTGTCATTTTATTCAATCTTATTCTCGTATTTTTGAAAAGTGCCCCCTTTAAGCCAGTTAAATATTTGGTGACTGGTTCTATGGTTGTTTCAAAATCCTCGATAGAGATATTTCATGTTCCGTCCGTTCTTTCGACACGCGTTTTTTTTTTATCTGTTTTTGAAGTTCATTTATTCATTGTTTTCTCCATTTATGCGTTTATTCTTGTTACCTTTTTCTCTCCCTTCCCCAGCTAATCTACAGCTTTTACCTTAGAGGGGGCGCCTGATGACACCTGGATGCTTGTGTGCCCTTCCTGTCTTAACACCCGCAGTTTGCCTTTTCCCAGCCCATAGGAGGATTTGGGGCTATATTATCTTCCACCCATTTTCAATTTCTCTTGCTTCACTTTCCTTACAGTTCTCTCCTACACTCGGTATCCTGAGGAGCTACGCGTCCTCCCCGCGTGAGTGCAAATTAGGGAGGCCCCGTCCCCTGGTTGACTTCAACTCTGATGCGGCCTGGGAAAGTTGTTAATGTGCTTTCGCTCCCCCACTTAGCACTACATTACCTTATTATTAGCATTATTATTTTGTATTATTTTTACTATTTATTTATTAGTTATTTATCATGTATTAAATTATTGTGTATTTTATCTATTATTATTAGAATGTTATTATTGTATATTATTATTACTCGACTATCCGCTAACCCTTTTCTACCTGCACTCTGTACCAGGAGGACTCGCCTGGACAGCAGAGTTCAGTCCGTTAGCTATGGTTCCTTGGTGGACTGCAGGCCATCCTGAGGTCACCTAGCACCACCAGGCTATGGTAATAATAGGTGATCACTTTCCATGAGGTTTCCTTTTCTCAACTATGATGACAAGTGATCAGAAGAGTGGGATTGCGCATGGGGATCCGCCTCCTAGCGGGGCCACAGCCTCCTTAGGTGTCGGGGATGACGAGGTAACGCGAAATACCCATTTATCTGGTGGAGGGGCTCCTCCCCTCACCATCCGTATGCGGCCAAGGGGCTTTCCCTTTTGCCATCTTTGGAGCTGCTCTCGGGCAGCTCCACCTCTTCCAGACCAAGGCCAAAGTCGCAAGTGCGCTGAGGGGGAGCCTCGATTATGTTGGGGCCCCTCATTGAGAGACTACCTGGCATTTTCGAGCCCACTGGCTTGAAACGCTTTCTGTTTTTTTGCTCCACTGATGGCGGTATGTTAGTCAAGGGCAACATGGTCCATCAGAGGAGAGCTTTAGCTAGCTATGGTACAGAGCCGAAGGGGCGCCTTCTGGTCATTGCGCCGGACCCCCCGCCCCCTCCGAGACATAAATAGCTCGGCGATGAGTGTGACGTCGTACGCTACCATATATATATATATATATATATATATATATATATATATATATATATATATATATATATATATATATATATAGTTGGTCCAAAAACTGAAAATGCTATTTCTTTCTCTCCACAGGGCTAATTTTATTACACTTCACGAAAAGGTATTCCACGTAAGATTTCGTCTCTCTACTCATCATTTAGGGGTCGCCCCACTTTTCATTTTTTCTTCGTCAGGTTGGTCTTTGAGGGTGTCGAGGATGGCCATTCGGTGTTCGTGAATGAGACGGAAGATGAATTGCTTCTGATCCTCACTCATCCTTCGTCAGCGTCGGAAATCAAGAGGCTTCCCGAGAAGCCAACACTCGGGGCTCGAACGAGTACTGATTGCCATAACCTGAAAATAAGAAGGAAAAAAAAATTAAAAGTGGGGCGACCTTTAAATATCATTTTGTATTGTGATGAAATTTTGCACACTAGGAGAGGAATGCAACACGGAAATAAAACTGCTGTGGAGAAAGGATCAGTGCACCTTGAAATTTTACCTCCGTTTTTTGGACCACCCTAATGTATATATATATATATATATATATATATATATATATATATATATATATATATATATATATATATATATATATATATATATATATGAGAAATGAGAAACTCACAAAAGAAGCGCTTGAGTAGAGCAATAAATGCAAAAAAATCACACAGAATTCCAAGTACTAGTACTTTCTAACTTGTTCAGTTCATTCTCAAGGAATAATGATTCTGATGTGTACTCAATAGTGGAAGATAAATGATAAAAGGGTCAGGAAGGGTTTGCCCTAGTTTGAAGGGCATCGCGGGCATTCGATTACTTTTGATTACTGATTTTTCCTTTTTGTTCCTTTTATTTTATTATTGTTGACTTTTCTGTTTGTTTTTGTTGGTGTTCTTTATATTCTTATGTGTATTTGTCTCCTTGATTTGTTTATTTAGTCTTCGTGTATTCTTGAGGTTTCGAGCCTTTATTAGTGATCTAATTTAGTGTTTTACCTCGTGTTTTGTTCTGGTTGTATTTGTTTGTTTTTCATTAGTTGTGATTATAAATTATGTCTTATATTTTTTGCGTCGCACTCTATCATGTTTATGTGTAAAGCGGTGTAGTGTTTTCCTCGGCGCAGAGTTTGGCGCTTGGGAAAAGTCGATTTCGGGCGACTTTCTCACGCAATCTGGCAGGAATATTTAAGTTGCCACCTGTTCTTCTTACCTCTGGGATGATATCATTGGTCAATGTTGATCAGACCTTTTCGGCCAGTTTCTGTGTTGCGATATTAATGGGTTCCAGACGTTTTCTGCGGTTCAGGTCCCTTTTCCGAAGATACTCTTTCCGTCTGGTTTTGTTTATGCAGAGGGATTCAGAATTCTGCACTCGCTGGAGCCTCCTCATAGCGGTCTTACTGGCCGCTTGAGTCACTACTGCAGGGTAGAAGAGCTTAACCCGTATAAAGATCAGGTATATTTTCCTGATATTAACCGAGCTAAGATTTCTAAACCTATATAACTTAGAGATTTCTCTCTTCGCCATATCCTGCCTCTCCTTGTAGTGCCTCGAGTATCCGTGGTCGGAGATTTTTAGGCCTAGGATGGTGCCTTCGGCCGAGTAGCCGTATCTCCTCCCATCTATTACAATGGGCCACGTCGACTTGCGGCTCAGCGGGAGGATCTTAAATTTGTCCCTATTGGTCTGGATTTTCTATCTTCTCTTGTATTGGTTTATGTTAGAGATCTCTGCTATAGTGTTGATCGCCTGACCCTTGCTTTCTCACCCTACTGGAGACGATATGTGCGACGTCATCTGCGTACTGCAGATACACCGTATCCCTGTGTATTGGAGTAGGGAGGTAGAGGGTGAAGACCAGGTAAAGCAGAGGGCTCAGGCAGCTACCCTGGGGAACGCCCGCTTTGAGTTCGAATTCTGGTCATTTGTGTTCTTCGATCATGATACGCGCCCTTCTGTTCATGATGAAGTCACAAAGGATTCTTTCCAGGACTGAATCTAGCTGGAGGCCTAGGATCTTGTATTGTAGTCCTCTCATCCAAACCTTGTCGAAGGCCTTCTGCACGTCCCTCATCACGATGTCTACATAGTGACCCTTAGCTCGGCAATATGCGATCTTTTCTGTTAGGAGCGACAGGGCCGTTTCTGTGCCCCTTTTAGGGGAGAACTCATGTTGCTGGTTATTGCGCTCCTAGCTCGTCGAGTTGAGATTTTAGCCTGTCGGCTATAATCTTCTCAAAGATCTTGCCTGGTATCTCGAAGAGAGAGATTGGGCGATAGTTAGCCATTTAGTCTGGGGGCTTGTTTCCTTTCGGGATGAAGATGATTTTAGCCATCTTATACCTGTCTGGGAAGTAGCCTGTATTCAGGGATGCGTTCATGATGTTCACCATGCCCTGAATAATTTGCCGTGGAGCATTCACTAGGTTGTTCTTTGTGAGCCCAGACCAACCGGGTGCCCTTTGTTTGAAGGACCTTATGGTGTTCATGGTTAACCATCTCTCTTTCTCTAGATACTTGCGGGTGTGGGTGGGTCCTATGTATCATCGCTCCGATGTCTTCGAGCAGCTGGTCTTGGAAGTCCTCGTCGAAATCATCGTTCTCCTCAGGTGATATTGCAAAGATCTCTTTCCATTGCCTTCTGAATCTCCTTTCGAGAGATTCCGGATCCTCTATGATGTTGTCGCCTTCTTTTATTTGTGTCCTAGGCCTGGGAGGCAATCCCCTAAGTTTTCGGATGCTATTCCAAAAATTTACAGGATTTCTCTGCCTATGATATCGTCCCAGATTTCTTTTTGGATGATGTTTTTTAGCTCCTCGCCTAGATGTCTCATTCAGGCTGCCCTTTTCCGTTTCGGGCCTGTCCTACCGACTTCTTCGTAGATCTCCCTGTGTTCCCTGACCTACGCAGCATTTGCCTTTTATGTACCATTCATTCCCTCATTTCGTGGTATATATAAGAGCCGTAAAACCGTTGCCCCGCACATGTACAACGAAAGGACACAAAATAGGAAAATAATATCAGGAATGGGATTAAATACCGGAAATAAAGGGTAAAGGTATAAAGATAAGACTCTTCCGGAAGTTTGAACTATTAGAAAAGAATGTAGACAAAATGGGTTTCAAAGCTATGAGTATATACACAGGCAATTATAAATACATTGAAATAAACAAAAGGAATACAATAAATTTAGTAAATCAAAGGTGCTAATATTTAAAATGGACAATTTCGTTACAAATAAACCTTTTAATTACAAGGTCCAGTTTAAAGAAACCGGGATATATATATATATATATATATATATATATATATATATATATATATGGTGTGATAGAACGAGTTAATTTCAACTCCTATCCCATATTATTAAAAACCACGATGCTGCCCACGTGCATCTTCGATTCGAGGCTTGGAATCTTATCTCAGCTACCGGATGCCAATGTTTAAACAAGGAGGTTATCGTCCCCCCGTTCGCCCCCATACGCCGACCTCGCCAGATCGAGTTAGGCTTATGAACAGATAAGGCATTTTTCTCCGCCCCGGCTGTGCGTTCCCTCCAAGCTTTCACTCCATTTTCCCCCACGCCAAGGAGATGTCCTGGCTATTTATATGGAAACTTTACCACTAAGATCAAATTGGAGATCCAGATTTTCGTCGCGAAACATCACCACGACCCTCTCTCCCTTTGTGCGCCAAGGGACCTCGACCTCGAGATTCACCATCACTTGTCCAGAAGGAGGACAATATTCCTTGAGTGCCAAAGGTTCGAGCCTTTCCGACGCCAAGTCCCAAGGCTTCCCCCCCCTGTTGTTCAAGGAGAACAGCATTAGAACAGCCATTGTTCGTTTTGAGCCCTTCGCCAAGAAACGGTTCTCATCCCCCCCTGTTGTTCAAGGAGAACAGCATTAGAACAGCCATTGTTCGTTTTGAGCCCTTCGCCAAGAAACGGTTCTCATCCCCCCCCCTGTTGTTCAAGGAGAACAGCATTAGAACAGCCATTGTTCGTTTTGAGCCCTTCGCCAAGAAACGGTTCTCACCCCCCTGTTGTTCAAGGAGAACAACATTAGAACAGCCATTGTTCTTGAGCCCGTAGACAAGAGACGGTTCTCATTCCCCCCTTTGTTCAGAAGAGAACAAAGTAGAACAGCCATTGTTCTTCAAGCCGTTCGTCGAGTAACGGTTCTCCTTTCCAAGACGCCTCGTCAGGATCCTTTTATCCCCCCCTTCGGCTGGAACTCGCCAGCGGACCGAATATTCCTTCAAGTACCTTCCACTGCACCCTAATGAAAAGTTACGTAAGCCAAACGTCACCTTTTGAGTATTGATCCCTTTTTGTCAATTCTATCCTGTGCTTTAAATTGTTTATCGAACCATCCCATCTCTTTAACTCTATATTTGTTTTACCTTTTTTAATCCCTTAAACCCTTGGATTAGCCCGAGTCTCCACGACCCTTTCCATTCTGTTTATGTCAATATTTTCCGTTTTTGTGTATTGTTTATAGTTATTATTAATAAAACTCTATTTTATTAATGATAGCAATATTATTATCCTTGAGCTCAGTTCCACTTCTTAAGCATATCGAAGATACATAATATCGGCCGCCAGACAGTAACGCACTCTAAAGATAATTAAGGAAGTTCCCTCAACGAATAGTGTAATATATGGTATCGTCGGGAGTCATTCTACGACATATATATATATATATATATACTATTTAATTTAGTATCAGGTGTGTAAGGTTTAACGCTATATCTTTGCAAACACTGGTCTCAGTCGAGTAAAGCATAGTGTTATTCGTTATAATAATAGAATATAGTAGTTCCCTTTTGTTTTAACGATTGCTATCCCCTTTTTTTTTAAACTTAAGAAGCTGGAGTAGCTCAAGGAACGGTTATAATAATTTGTTTGTGTTTTTTTGTGATTTTAGTCAGTGGTTATTTAGATTGAGAAACCAAGTACGAATAGGTCAGTGCCCATATTTAGGTAGGCTAATTCTATAGAGGCATAATTCTTGTTGCAAGGAATTTTAGTTGGTTGACTAGTGCGCCCCCAAGTGCAAAGATGACTCCGTTCGAAATCTTTAAAGCGCAAGGAGAGTCCTGTGGACTTTCCGGAAAAGAACTAACTGAGTACATTCTAGAGGAGCAAAGAAAAGAGGAAGAAAGAGAAATACAAAGAAAAAAGGAAGAAAGAGAAATACAACGAGAAGAAAGAGAAAGAGAGGAACGGATAAGACAAGCTGAGCTTCAGATTGAATTAGCTCGGATTAAAGCAGAATTTCAAAGAAAAAAGGTAGAAAGAGTAATCCGACAAGAAGAACGAGAAAGAGTAATCCAACGAGAAGAACGAGAAAGAGTAATCCAACGAGAAGAACGAGAAAGAAAAATACAACGAGAAGAACGAGAAAGAGAAATCCAACGAGAAGAAAGAAGGAAGGATTCGCGCCCCTTCCCAGGAAAGCTGACAAAGTTTCCGAGCCCCGTAAAACCCCCAAACTTCTTTCCCCAAAACCAACAACGGGACTCCAAACCTCCCGTTAAGACTTCTCCTCCATCTCTCTTCCCGAAGCGACCAACCATATGCTTCACCTGTGGTGTAGAAAACCACATGAGCTGGAATTGCCCCCAAAATTCTAGGCTTAAAAGCGGACCGGCCCACCAAGTTCACCAGATTAATGCGACCCCGGCTTCCCCGGTGGTGCAGACCCAAGCAGAAACTTCTCCCCCTCCGTCAGGCCACCAGGTAAATTTTGTTTTTGGTAAAAGTTCATCGGGAACTTTGAAATATGAGGAGGGCAGCGTGGACAGCTGTCGAGTATTGACTCTCGTCAGGGACACAGGATGTACGTGCTTCATCGTGTCCGACGAACTCCTCCCACTGGCCTCTAACCACGAAAAATTTGCGGTGGTACATGACCAACTTGGGCGGGCGAACCGATTCCCCGTCGCTAGCTGTTACCTGCAGTGTCAATATTATAATGGCTGGGCTGAAGTCATTGTAGCACCCATACAATTCTGTTCCGTACTTATAGGACAGAGCCCCCAAGTAAGTTTCGACCCTGTGTTTCAGGCCGCCCTTCCTCAAGGCCGAGTTAAGAAAAAAGCCCAGGAGCCGTCCCCATCAGAACCCCGATACCGTCCGATTTCTCGGAGACCCCTAACCAGGACTTTAGGACGGAAAATGAGGAGTGTGAATCACTAACACCCTTAGGTGATAAGGCCCCAGACAAGGACACGGAGACTGTCCCTGGACCCCAAGAAAAAAAGAACCCCCAACGCGCCCATGAAGATACCTTCGTAGAACTGGACGAAGCATCGGCGCTTGAAGAGGATTGCCCCGCGGAGTCCCTTAAGGTAATCCAGACAGTGTGCATCCAACCTGATGCCGATTACCCTCCTCCTTTTCTACCAGGCGAGTCTTTGGAACCCTCTGACCTGGATAGTGACGCGCAGCTGACACCACGTCAGAAGAGTCAGCTACAAGAACTAATTAAAAGGAGTCACCATTTACCCACCCTATTAGCTCTTTTCGAGCGACTGCGTAGAAATGGCCTCAACATTGGCCCCCGCAAATGCCATTTTGCTCACGAACCCATTAAATATTCGGGTTTCAAAATAGGACCAAGCCAGTTAGGTCCCCACGAGAACAAGATTAAGGCAATCGCCGACATGCCCCTCCCGATTACAAAGAAGCCATTAAGATCGATCCTAGGATCAGCTTCTCCCTATCAGCGATTTGTTCCGAATTTCGCTGCAATTTCGGCCCCCCTATGCCCCCTTCAGGAAAAGAATTTCTCCGATCGTTTACGTTGGAATGATGTCGCTGTTTCCCATTTTAATCAGCTCAAAAGTAAGTTCATTTCTGCCCCCATTTTTAAGTTGCCCAACCCGGAAAAATCCGTTGGGGTTAAGACCGACGTGATCAACGAGGGCATTGGAGGTGTACTCCTTCAATACGTGGATGACAGAACGAGTCATCCAGTTGCATATGCTAGTCGTCAATTATTACCACGCGGAGAGAGATATGCCACTAGAGAAAAGATAGCTCTATCAATTATCTGGGTCATAGACAAATTCAAGCTGTACTTGATATGTAAAGAATTTCAAATAGGAACCGACCACCGTCGGTTAGCCTATATTAGGAATTTGAGACACTCAAACGGCCGCATCATGCGCTGGAGTTTACTCTTGCAAGAGTATCAATTTAAAATAAATTATATCAAAGGTTCCGATAACCAGGTCGCTGACGCACTCAGTAGGAATGCGTTACCGAATAGCGTAGAATAATTGTATTCATAGGATTAGTATCTCCATGTAGGTATATACCGTCTTGTACGACTTAATTTAAGATTCTTTTGTAATATATTAATGTATATGTCTGAATTTTGTAACGCTCAATGTCTAATTTTTTTTTGTATGTCTATATATTTGTTCTTATTAATTTACGTATAAATTATTTTGTCCCGTATGTACTAAGTTCATATCATTTCATTGTTCCATGCCCTTTTTTTTTTCTCTCTGATTAAGTTGTATTAAAGGTTATTTTCCCCTGTAATCTAAAGATCAAAATAATCATATGTATTGAGGTAATACTAGTTAGGTGCAGGAAGGTACGGTTGGTACAAGAAATCGAGTTCCCCACAACGGAGCTCTATCGTTGTCCCTTCTCTCTTTTTTTTTCGAAGTGACAACTTCCCCTGGAATGGAGGGGTGTGATAGAACGAGTTAATTTCAACTCCTATCCCATATTATTAAAAACCACGATGCTGCCCACGTGCATCTTCGATTCGAGGCTTGGAATCTTATCTCAGCTACCGGATGCCAATGTTTAAACAAGGAGGTTATCGTCCCCCCGTTCGCCCCCATACGCCGACCTCGCCAGATCGAGTTAGGCTTATGAACAGATAAGGCATTTTTCTCTGGCCCGGCTGTGCGTTCTCTCCAAGCTTTCACTCCATTTTCCCCCACGCCAAGGAGATGTCCTGGCTATTTATATGGAAACTTTACCACTAAGATCAGATTGGAGATCCAGATTTTCGTCGCGAAACATCACCACGACCCTCTCTCCCTTTGTGCGCCAAGGGACCTCGACCTCGAGATTCACCATCACTTGTCCAGAAGGAGGACAATATTCCTTGAGGGCCAAAGGTTCGAGCCTTTCCGACGCCAAGTCCCAAGGCTTCCCCCCCTGTTGTTCAAGGAGAACAGCATTAGAACAGCCATTGTTCGTTTTGAGCCCTTCGCCAAGAAACGGTTCTCATCCCTCCCTGTTGTTCGATGAGAACAGCATTAGAACAGCCATTGTTCGTTTTGAGCCCTTCGCCAAGAAACGGTTCTCATCCCCCCCCCCTGTTGTTCAAGGAGAACAGCATTAGAACAGCCATTGTTCGTTTTGAGCCCTTCGCCAAGAAACGGTTCTCACCCCCCCTGTTGTTCAAAGGAGAACAACATTAGAACAGCCATTGTTCTTGAGCTCGTAGACAAGAGACGGTTCTCATCCCCCCCCTTTGTTCAGAAGAGAACAAGCTAGAACAGCCATTGTTCGTTTTGAGCCCTTCGCCAAGAAACGGTTCTCACCCCCCCTGTTGTTCAAGGAGAACAACATTAGAACAGCCATTGTTCTTGAGCCCGTAGACAAGAGACGGTTCTCATTCCCCCCTTTGTTCAGAAGAGAACAAAGTAGAACAGCCATTGTTCTTCAAGCCGTTCGTCGAGTAACGGTTCTCCTTTCCAAGACGCCTCGTCGGATCCTTTTATCCCCCCCTTCGGCTGGAACTCGCCAGCGGACCGAATATTCCTTCAAGTACCTTCCACTGCACCCTAATGAAAAGTTACGTAAGCCAAACGTCACCTTTTGAGTATTGATCCCTTTTTGTCAATTCTATCCTGTGCTTTAAATTGTTTATCGAACCATCCCATCTCTTTAACTCTATATTTGTTTTACCTTTTTTAATCCCTTAAATCCTTGGATTAGCCCGAGTCTCCACGACCCTTTCCATTCTGTTTATGTCAATATTTTCCGTTTTTGTGTATTGTTTATAGTTATTATTAATAAAACTCTATTTTATTAATGATAGCAATATTATTATCCTTGAGCTCAGTTCCACTTCTTAAGCATATCGAAGATACATAATATCGGCCGCCAGACAGTAACGCACTCTAAAGATAATTAAGGAAGTTCCCTCAACGAATAGTGTAATATATGGTATCGTCGGGAGTCATTCTACGACATATATATATATATATATATATAAAATTTCTTTATCTTTCGAAGTATTGAACATCGAGACAAATCAGTTGCATAAGGCACTACAACTCGCTCAGTAAAAAAAGCCTTTAAGATAATCCATCTGAATGAAATTCAATTATGTGCTGTTGAATATCTCGGAGAATTTATTCGACCTTCGTGATTTCTCAAAGCAAAGGTCTTTCTTATATGGTTTCTTGTCAATGAATGACTGTGCTAATATTTGCAGTTTACATAGGTTTCGTTTATATAAATTTCTCGAATCTTCAATCTTACTCTTTTCATCGAATTTATAAGATTTGATGATTACTTCACTCTTTCACAAAACTTTGGCCATAACCATTTGAGTATGCAATAATGTTTTTTTCTGTTATAGTTTATGATCCATTTTTCATTACAGGTCGCAATTCTCACAGATTTCGCAATTTCCGAGTTTCATTCATGTGGAGCGACTATGTCCTCCTTGGCAGTCGCCGCCAGAGGAGACACCTTTTAAATTTTAAAAAATTTCATGTGGGACCAACATGTCGTGATTTGGTCGCTGCTGAAGACCTAATCTTCCACATGTGGGTCATTGCAGCTGATAATTCTTCATCATTGAGAAAAAGGTTTGGGCCTTCCGCGATTTTCAATATTGGTGTTTCCAGACCTAAACTTATCCAAACAACGCCGAACACTTTTCACTGTAGTATTGACTCTGCTTTGTTGATGTTATCAGGTGCTTGAACAGTAGTTGTATGTCCCAATTTGATTTCGTACTTAAAAATAACTAATTTCTTGTGCAGATATCATTGTTGTTAGGGGGGGGGCGCTCAAAAAATATTCTATAGCACTCTACATTGAATTTATATGCCAAAGATGCAATTGCATTAGTGAATCTTTCATTTTAGCTTTTTATTCATGTAAATTAAAAGCTAAAATGGGTTTATGGCAAACAGCAACTAACCCAACTCCATTGTTACGTCACTCATTCGATATGTCACTGATTTATGTCACTCCTCTGATGGGGTCCTATTTTCTTCGCACGCCCCATGAATAGCGGCGATCTATTTGGGGCTGATTTCATCACAAAGTGACTCAAAGTGGGCGTCTCTGGTCTTGTATAGATCGATGCTTGCGGGTCTGGGGGTTTTGCAGGATCTCCAAGTGCCATCAGTTACAATTGACAAGGTTAAATCTACTTGTCCTTGTTCGCTTATCATTCCTTCTTCCTTTTTCATACATTTAGTCCTTGTTCTCTTCACTATCTTATTCTTTCAAAATAATCTTATTTATTTGTGAAAATCCATCGCTACAGGAAGAGTGCAAAAGGTTTAGAGTGACATCTTTAATAGTAACCTTTAAACAACCTTAAAGGAGCGGAATTCAGATTGGAGGAGTGGGAAAGGGGTGACGTCATCCCTGCTTCCAGACTGGCAAGGTTAAATAACGTTCGACTTAAAATTATTCGACGTGGCAACTGACGGGAGGGATTTTCATGAGATTTGATGATGTCGTGTATGCAAAATGTGGGGTAAGCGAGACTTGAAAGTGATGTGTGCAAGATGTTTTCTTGCATTTTATTGCTTTACATCTTGCGACTAACATTTGTCATTATCACAAAGTTGGTGAATATGATTCGAAATATAGGAATACCCAAACGGATACCGTTTGTTTCTTGATGTTATGCTCTTTTCATTTTTTTTAGTCATGCTAATCAACTATGTAGATGGGTGAAATGAAGAGTAAGTGATGAAAAGGAGTTGGATATGAGTGATAAATTCTGATTTTTATATAAAATCTCGCTAGACATAAAATAAGGGTTTGGTAAACCTCCCTAGGTAAAGGGCGAAGGAAGAGAAAAATTGCGGTCTGTCTCCTCAGTCTCCCAAAGGTCAAGAAACGGAGAGGGATATTAGTATGATTAGCGCGCTCTTTTTTTCCACCCAGCGTAAAGGTTGTATCCGGGGTTCTGCCTCTTTTGCCCCCTCGCAGATTCTGCCAATCATGGGGAAGTTTGGGCGGGATTATGAGAGTTGCGCTCTCGTGCCCTGAGTAGTTGCCTCTTTAAGCTACTCGGGCGATGTATCCCTCGCGCAGTTTCGCTTCCCCCGAACCAGGTGATCTTCGTTTTAGAGCCACATTTTCCTTCGAAGGGGAGAACCGACTAACGCGTTGTCCATGACCAATGTGCTCCGAATGCGCTGCCAGCCAGTCCTCTTTTGAGAAAGTAAACCCTTTAAAAACTTTAAAATTATATTTTTTTTAACTTAGGAAGACAAATTAATTTACACAAGTACAATTTTGTTCAAAAAAAGGCATGAAATGTCAATGTTTATCTGATCAAAAAGATCGTTTGCTGTTGCAGTTTTTGTTGGTTTACGGAAAAAATACGTAGCTGCATGATCGTAGTGTTGCCATTGGAAAGAGTAATGTTTGCTGCAAATAATACAACGCTACACAGAAATGTTGCTAACATGAACAACATGACAAGTGAATCTATTACCGAATAAAAAAGAAAAACTATTTGCGTGAGGTGTGTACTGATTCTCTTTTAAACAGTGTATCTAAAATAGGTGGGAACGGAATTACGTGTTGAAATCGACGAATCATATTTTTTCACCTAGAAAATATAACGTTGGCCGAGCATCTCCCCCAGCAGTGAGGTGGAATGTGTAGAGAGACCAAAGGACGCTTTACTTACTGTTTCAAAGAGATCAATAGAAACATTGCTGAGAGTAATAACAGACCGCACTCTACCTGGCGCAACTGTAGCTTCAGATATATGGCGTGCATACAATACTATACCTCTGTTGGAAGGGAAAAATTATAAATATTTAACTGTTGATCATTCAAAAAACTTCAAGATGAACAGACCAACCGGATCGAGTCGCTTTGGGCTTGCGCCAAAGGAAGAAAAGAAAAAAAGTGTCCCTCTGCTCGTTCTTTATTTGATTCGTATTTATGCCAATTTTTATGGCGAAAGAAGAACCAGAACGAAAACTCGGCGTGACAAGTATTGCAGGACGTTAATAACTTTCATCCTCTCACTCAAAGAAATTTAAATTTTACCTTTTCTTTAATCGCGTCCACGTGACTCTAGGTCGGTCGGTAACCACTTTACTTTTCAATTAGTTTTTTGGCTATAACATCGTAACTATTTGGGCGATTTTGACGAAATTGTAAGCCCTTTATGTTGTTTCATATTCTCTTTCTAATGATACAATTGCCAAGGTTTCCCCAAGGTTATTCCGGGAATTATTAAAAGAAAACTAACTATGGGTCGGGTTGCCCCACTTGCTGAGAGTTTTGAAGGTCATAAGGCCACATAAGTCAGAATAATTGGGAGCACGCGACTTAGGTCTTTTGATCTTGTTAATTTTCAACCGAATTTTCTTTTCGAATAAAAATAGACATTTTAAGGTTTTCAAAGGTGTTAGCGACAATGCGGTGGGAGACGGGAGTTAATCGAGGCCTTTTAAGAGACTCCGTAGAAGCTAAAATAAAATGTGGCCTTTAAACGAACTTCCTCTGAGCCTTTCCACGGCCTTTGCAAACAAGCGGTGCGTCATACGCGCAGAGACCAGATACTCCATTACACACAACCAAACTAATCACAACATCGCTGTCTACCACTCGTTATTCTCTTCGAACACTCCTCTTCAGTCCCGGTGACTGCTGAATGGGTTTCATATTCACGCCCTTCTTACACGGAAAGGGCGGCTCCTGTTGGGTCAGGGAGGATTCTTGCTCTCTGATTGGTGTCAAAACACAGTACTGCCGCTCTGACTGCACTCACCCCCCCCCCCTCCCCCTAACGAGGAATGGCCCCTTGCCCTCACAAGCCTGTCAGCGATTGTCATTCTGATCTTTGTGTGAATTTCATTCGATCAAGGGGGGGGGGGCATCGTCCACGATTGCAAAGAAGGAATGACCCGATTAAGTAAATAAGATAATAATAGGATATATATCGCCTTGCTTGTGGAACGGAGGCAGGTTCAGGAGAACGGCGCGTCATCTCTGTCCTTAGCGTCCCGAGTGCCGGGTTCATTTAGGTCCGAAAGGTCTTAGGAATCGTCGGGTGGGGGGAATTTCCCCCTCTGTTTATTTACTTTCCACCCCGACCTCTCTTCTGCCAAGGTGAGCGGGTCTAGGAAGGCTATCATCCATGACAGGTCCACAGGTCCTTGAGGTCGGAGATGTTGGGTGCGTATCTGAGGCTCGGGGGAGTCATAGATAAGGTGCTTGGTGGGGTCAGTGTGTTGGTTCGTTGGTTGTTTCTGGTACATTTAAAGCGAACTACTAACGGAGGCATCTGCAGAAAGTGGTAAGAAGAGATCGGTAGGGAAAGTGGTGAAGATTGAGGAAGTGAAAATGTGTGGAAGATGTATAGGTGGCGATCCTCCTTCAAGCATGGGGGCCGGGTTCACCCGCAAGGGGGTGTCAGATGAGCATCAACAACCATGCTGGATGATTATGTGCCTTACCTGCCTCACAGCCTTGCAGGAGGCTCAGCGGCTACTTTCCACACATTTTTAATATCAAGCTTCGCTATTTTCTTTACACATCTTAGAAACTCTGCGGGCGTATTGTGGGAAGGGAGTAGATCTCAACCACACGGGCGTATGTACTTGCTCACGTTTCACTCAAATGTACATGTTCGATTTTTTTTAAATCCTTCCTACCAAATGAATTGGGGCTATCGGCCAAGAATGAGATATAAATTGCAGCCAAAAGGCAAAATTATCATCTATGTAAAATAAAGTTTACTGCGATAAATCATCTCTGCCAATTCGACGGACACAAAAAAGTGCTTCGGTAAATCGAAAAGCGCTAACGAGGAATTTGGAATAAGTAATCGCCGAATTTCGAATCCTATTCAGCTCCTGAAAGATTAAAGAGAGATAAATTATGTAAATTTATAAATTCATTTCGGATTTGATCTGAATTGTTCTGTTTAGTATACAACACGCGGCTCCACGATTGAGGGAAGGGTCTTCTTTCTCCCATGTTGAAACATAGAAACTCGTTCGGTTCAACTCACCGTAGGAAAGAGGATTGTATAAGGATGATAGAGTGACATATTTTCGGTTAGGGAAGTAGTTTGAAAATAGGGAGATCGAAAAGGTCACATAAAAGATAAAACCTAACTTTAATGTTTTAAATGTTACTTCTAAAAATTCAGTTGCTGTACTAAACGATTATTATTTGAGCTTATCATTACGGACGTGACAAGTACACTGTACTTAGTACAGGATGAATGTTTTATTCGGAATTTCAAAATTGATACGACTCTTTGCTGGAGCAAATTGAGGTCAAAGATATCACAGAAAAAGTGGTCAGGTATACTGAGCAAGGCGAATTGGTCAACGCTAGTACCTCCACGTGAGCTGATCGCGAAAGTGATTTTCTCAAGTTACTGTGTCATCTCCCTCTATGTAACTCTAGCAATGGTATAGATATTGGTTTCGTTAACAAGTTGGTTGGTTCAAACGAACCAAAAATATCAGCTCCTTCTTTATGTAAATCTATAGCAATGGTATAGATATTGGTTTCGTTAGCAAGTTGGTTGGTTCAAAAGAACCCCAAATATCAGCTCCCTCTTTATGTAAATCTATAGCAATGGTATAGATATTGGTTTCTTTAGCAAGTTGGTTGGTTCAAAAGAACCCAAAATATCTGCTCCCTCTTTATATAAGTCTATAGCAATGGTATAGATATTGGTTTCGTTAGCAAGTTGGTTGGTTCAAAAGAACCCAAAATATCAGCTCCCTCTTTATATAAATCTATAGCAATGGTATAGATATTGGTTTCGTTAACAAGTTGGTTGGTTCAAAAGAACCCAAAATATCGGGCATTTTTTTTTTTTTTTACTTGGAAACTACAAATATATGGGAAATGTGCCATTCGAGCTTGACGATTAAAAAAATGTATTCATATAGTCTCTGCCACATCAAAGACATAATAGGAGTGACCAAGTTTTCAAGACATTGGATGGAAGTATGTAAAAAGGCTCGTCTATCTAGAGGGCTTTATCAAACAACAATTTAACCCTAGAAACAATCATAGATCACGCATACCTAGGCTGACCAGATTTTTTTTCACTCAATTGCTGATTGCAACTTTACATTGTCCAGTATTAGTTAATGATTTTTGCAGAGGAAAAAATATTCTAAAAACATTAAATTGACGGACAGTCGAACAAAATGCTTGAACGCTCGGGCATACTATGCATACCTCTCAAAATATCTGAGGTTGGACCGAACTTAGAATATGTTGACCTATTCTACTATTGTATTTGGAAAATTTCAGATAACGAAAATTTAACTGGAGCTCTGGCTTTGTCATGAGAATGATCAGCGAGGTTTAAAAAAAAAAATGGCTTATTGTCTCGTGCAAGTAGAGCATCTGGTCAAAATTTTAATATTTCTTAAGCCAAATAAAGTAAGAGGGGTTGATGAAGACGCTAACCCTAAATAATAAGGCAACTTAAGAGCTCGGTTAGAAAGAAGTTTTACCTTGTTTAAAGTCGAGCATAAATTTTATTTTACTAGCCTAACTAAAACTCTCAATGCGCGAAATAGACTTTATGAAAATGTTTGCCTTTACTCGCTTGAGTTATCTTCTTTTACCGAGCGTCACTTCAAGTGAATTTTCGCTCAATTCTTATCTTGATATAACACACGCATATATACATATTACTACACTTTTTGAAAAAAAGCAATAAGGTCATCGTCACCATTATTCTTCGAACATTGGTGTTTGTAGAGGACTCGCCAAACCCTTCCTCCTTCTCCGGCCGTTTTCCAATAAAGGTTCATAAAAGTTCAGCCAATTGCGCCCGTGAATGAAATTGGAGTCGCTGCCAAGAAAAGGAAACGGCATTCGCATTTACCTCCAGCTTCTCTTCTTCTCGTGTAATGAGCGCCCTGAGGGCTCTCGAGACATTGGAATCCCCTCGCCCTGGTTCGCACTATCCGTGACGCCACCCATGGCTGCCGTGAGTCAGGAGGATTTCGAGATCGTCTTCTCGTGGGTTTCTGGATATGTGGGGATTGCGGGAAATGAGAGCGCCATACAGTGTGCAAGGAGTGGGCGCTTGGACCAGAATTTAGTTCTTTCCCACTCCTATTACATGCCATGAATCAGGTCAGTTCTTCGCTCTGCATGGCAAAGACGACGGTAGATGGCCGACGGGTACAAAGTTGCGCGCTATTGCGCCGCGAACTTTCGCATGGACCTACCCCGAGGACTTCACGGTTTGAGGTCTTTTTTATGTTAGCTTCGAATTGGGCACACTCGCGGGACGCACCGCCATATGATACAGCGATCCACTGAACTTTATTGTGACGACTGTTCGATCCCCCATAGTGTACGTCACATTATCATCGAATGCCCGAGTCTTGGGTGTCGCTACCGTTTGTCTCTTGTACTCAGGAAACGTCACACCTAACTGTGGAATCGAAATTTTTGGAGAAGGTAGGCTTCGATTGTATATTTTTTTCCTTGTGTGTCTGTGGTGTTTGAGTCTCTAAATTAGTCTTTTTTTGTTGGTTCTTGGTTTGTTTCGTTTTCCCGTTTTTAATTTAGCCTATCAATAGGTTACGTAATTAAGCGAAATAATTTAAATTTGGGAAATTATGCCCTTACTGCTAGTTGCCAGAATAAATCCCTTAAATTAAAATAAAATATTCGTGTACATCCTGTCGCCAAGTAGTATCCTCTTTGGCTACTCTGGCTGGTTCTTTTACTAGGGGCAGGAGAGTTGCGCGCACCCCCGATCTCTCGCGTCTTAAAGTAGTCGAATCGGATTATGTACCTTTCACACTTTATTTCCACTTCCTCTAACCTCACCGTTTTGTTTACGAACCTTTTCATAAACTTTCTGGCCTTCATCTCTCGTTCGCTTTCGCATTTAAATAATAATAATAATGATATATAACTTCCTCACAAACCACCTTTCCCAGATTTCTAGCGAACGTGCCCTTGTTGTTCCGTGGAACATCGGCACTTTGATCTCTGCTCGTTATATATATATATATATATATATATATATATATATATATATATATATATATATATATATATATATATATATATATATATATATATATATATATAATTTAGAATGTTTGTGTGCAGACGCCGAAATACACTTAATAGTGATGGGGAGGCGGGGGGGGGTATGTACTGACATCTCATCCCAAGAAGATTTCTCCCTTCTCGCCCTTCATCCCTGGTCAGTAGAACTTAAGCATTCCCCCTCACAAACGCTCCCATATAATTTCTTTTATAAAATCACATCAATTGAAAAAAAGAGAGTTTCAAGTTTATAGGCTAACTAGTACAGCCTAGACCTACGAAAAAAACGGAGGCCGTCATCACCATGGAGATACTGGCCATTGGTACACCGCGCACTCATGATAAAGCGATGCAGAGCTGTCACGCGAAAACCTTGGAATGCTAAGAAACTAATGGAGCAACAATCAAAATAAATAAATATTCCACAATAAACTTGTAACTCTGCTCTTCCTAATGATATATAATTAAGAAATAAAATCTTAAGAATATATGGCTTTTTCTTATGGGGCCCATTTTCCTAGATCACCCAGCCCATGAAGGTTTCAATTTTTTTTAAGGAATGTTAAATTGAGAACTGTTGCCAAGATATGGTCTAGATATTTAATATGTACAAAAAAATATAAATATAATGCCATTTATCATCTAAGAGCAATAGATATAAATAATTAACATTTTGGATTAATGATCGCTAACACCAATGTTTTTCTTGGGCTTAAAGCTATGAAAAGAACTAGTTTCTAGTAGAAAATTTAATTGATTGCCACCTAGTTTCACTGACGGGTTTCGATTCGCCAATCATCGGGACGCCAGCCTCGCTTCCTTCGTCGGTAGCAGTTTCAAATCGAGTGACACACACTGGGGGGGGGGGAGAGATGTTGGGATGTAAAATTGTTTATTCATCAGTAAAGTGCAGTAAAAGTTTATTGTTTACGTTAAATTTATGTCTTACGAAGAAAATAACCGCTTACCTGTGCATTTTTATTGTTAAAACGGTCTTAACATAAAAAGCTGACGTTTGTAATCAGATATTAGCATTTCAATTTTTGCCGCGATTACAATATGGCTCCTGTGGTATTTTGGACTCCGGAGACAAGTTGTTTGGGGTTTGATAGAACAAACACATTCCCTCGTTGGTAGCTCCATTTAATGGAATAAGATTTAACTGGATCTCCATAACTGGAATGACTGTTTTTCTTTTCCCACGTCTCTTATATGTTACTAGCTCTAGCCCTCAACTAATAGCTAGAATTATTCATAGTACTTTATTTGTCTTTCCTATCGGATATGACCAAGCCGAGAAGAAATACCGCTTTCCGCCATGACATGAACGAAGTGAGTGTGTGTGTGTGTATATATATATATATATATATATATATATATATGTGTGTGTGTGTGTAATTCAAGAATCCAACTCCAGTGGTGCGCGAAGTTAAAAATCTCCTGCAGTACCGTGTTCCCCGCGAGGGCGTTTCAGAGTTAAGTGTACACTGCAACTGACGTGTGGACGATCGCACGCCCTCTCGGCTTCAACGCCTGCAGGGAGTTCAGTCTAACCAAAATTGGATCGGGTCTCTGGAGAAGTGCGCTCCCTTCAGGGTCAGTGTTTCAAGTACTTTTTTTAGACTAGGGGTATAGACCTTCCACACATTTCACTTTCTCCCTCTCCACCTCTTTCTTTACAAACCTCTCCTCTCAAACTTTCCGGTGCAGTTACTATCATGTTTATTTTCGCTTCCCTTTTTGTCATCTGAGAGTTTTCGGAGTGATCGGACAACCTCCGCCTTTCCCCTTTGCCTCTTCGCCAGGCGTCATTACGCAGAAGAGTTTCTTTCGATCTTTTCCCCTTAAATGGAAGGGATGAATGTAACCGTTTATCCGCCCCCTTCCTCCATAATGGTTGGACGAGGTTTCCCCTCGTCACTAATAACTCCCGTGACTTAAAACCCTTTGCATTCGAATTCATTTTATTATTGTTTGATTATATTTTGTATTATCGTGAATTAACTAGAGCGCAGGAGGTTGGTAACGCCTTTTAACTCTAAGCTTGTTTTTTTTTGTGTGTTACCGTCCTTGAAGATCCAGGTGTCAGGTTTGATGTATTCTCGTGTTGGTTTTATTCTTTGCATCTTAGGGCCCCACGGGGATGCAGGGTTTCGCGCATGATTTTCCAGTCTTCTATTTGGCTCTACTCGGCCCCTGCACATTCCACACTTTTTCACTTAACCGAACTTGGCCGCTTTCATTCCGAGCCTCTTTCAAAAACGATGGTCGCTGTCTTTATTTTATTTTTAAATAAGTAAAATGACTTTTAGTTTAAGTATATGATAAAATGAGCATGCACTGTGTGCGTAAAATTAGTCTTGAATTAGTGGGTGTTTCAGGGTCGGAACCTGATGAAGAAAATTTTGTGCCCGGAAATAGAAAAGATTGGCGATACGAAAATAAAAGTTATGTTCCTGCGAGTTGTGGTAATCTGTGGATGTTCAGTACTCTTCTGAGTGTAGATGTTTAACCTCTTTTCCTAGCCCCAAGAAATATGGATATAATGGTCACTTTTTCAACTTTATAACAAAATATATATTAAATGATACTTGCAAGCTAGATCAAGGAATTAAATCAGTGCAACTTTACTAATTACTTTTATCATAGCCAGTTGTCGAGATTTGACCTCGAGCCATCTGGATTGATGACGTGGTAAGAAAAAGGTTAAACAATTGCTCGAGTGACTAAAAGTATGCACGAAATGACAAATGCCTGTAAAGTAGTATCCACACAAAATGAGTGCCCCCTGCAAATCGTGCCTACAAGTTCTTGGTAAAGAACTTGTAGGCGAGATTTGATGAAAAAAAAGAGTAGAAGTATCTTTCTGCGAGATCATTTTGTTTTCTATTTATTTACTTTTCAGTGAGTTATAGGAGGGGTTTTCAAAAGGTTCTGCTCCAAACGTTCCCGAACATGCATACACCTACTGGTTTGTTGAAACCAAAACTGGTTGAAACATTTTTGAAACACCTGAAAGCGTGATCTTGAAGGGATATCGAGCATTAAATTTTTAACGAAACTAGATTGGGTTTATTCCCAAATCTGCGAACCTTTGCAACAAGTTTGCAGGTAAGAACGGTACATAATATTTGGATGTTGACCTTAGGCCGGTAAGACATTCACTCTCGATTATCACGCAATAAACGCGCCCAATTTGTACATTGGCTCAATCAATGGCTATCACGAACGTCACCTTTGAGTCTTCTTGGAAAAGTGATGAGCAGTTTCCTGACAACTCCTTTGATAGACCTTTTTTGGTGTTTACATAATAATTATCGACAGCCAATTTTTTTTTTACTTTCCCATTATCAACAGCCAAGGATTTTCATTTACATTTTTTTCACTAAATGATTAGGTTAGGTAGGTTACGTTATTATAACAAAAACTATCAAACAAATAATATTCAACCCAATCTAATCCTTTAGTGGTCCTTGGTTAATTTAAAGGTCAGAATGGAGGCGCATCGAAAAATCTGAAAGATCAATTTGTTCAATTGAGCCTGACCTCAATGTCGGAACCTCGATTTCTCGCATGGAGCCTTTTGACCCTGGGCCTTTTTTGTAATCCCCTTGTTGTATCGGTTTGTGCAGGTGCGCAGTCCTTAAAGTTACCGAAGACCAGGTCCAACAGTTCCTTTGCATTAAATCCCTAAACTTCTGCGCCTGTTTTTGTTCTCTGTGATTTTGAAATTCATCTTCATGATTGAAAGATTTCAAGATTAATGAGATTTGGTGTTATGGCAATTTACATTTTTGTTCATCAATGTCTTTGTGTTGTGCATTTCCTAATTCTTTCGTGTTGACACGTTAATAATTGCTGTTTGATGGAGCCCATTCATGGATACTAACTGTTTTATATTAACATTAAGCAACTTCAAACGTTTCTTTGATTGATTCCCAATTTCCCGCCGTAGGAAATGTTTTATGGTCATTTATGAATGTTTTGTTTAAGCTTTATTTTGTAAATTTGATTAAGAGGGTGGACTTCGTCAGCAGCGAGATTGTGGAATCGCAGTTGGATGTCATTCCGTCTCCCTTAAATTCGTCCTCACAATCTTTTCATTTCTGCGTCACAGAAGACGCTTTACGTGCATATGGGGCCGATTTTGTACGATTCAAGCCGTTTTTTCTATTTGTACCCGCAATTGGTCCTTCCTTCGTTGTAGTACTTAGGCAGGAATTTGGAGTACGCTTCCCCCTAATCTTTAATTCCCCATGGTCTCGTCTTGGAATATGAAATATCCTCGTTAGCTTTCACTATTTTTAATGAATGCATTATTGTTTTATTCCACTTTCCTTTTTTTACGATCTCTTTTTTCACTGCCTTTTCCTTTTCACATTTACTACGATTCTCATCTTTTCGTCGGTAAACTCGTAATTTATTTTAAGAATGCGTCTTTACCACTTAATCCTGTCACCATTTGAACTTCAACCACACATTGGGTGGTTCGAATATATTTTCGTTTTTAGGTGATTGCACACACGCTGAGTCATTTAATTAATGAAATTCGTGCCCTTTTAGCATTTGTAATCAAGGACTAACAAGAAAACATTTTCCCATTAACTAATTCTTATTAAGCAATAACTTAAAATTGCCTAATTTGCTTTTACCGGATAAGTTTTCTTCTAAATTTCTTAAAATGTGTTTAAAAATGAGGAAGGAAACGACTGCAATTTGCCTGTGTGGTTAGATTTTCTTTGTGTGTGAATATATCCAAGTGTGCGTTGCATACACATTCGAGTCGGAGCCTCGAAAGGTGCGAGGAAATGGCGCTTTTCCCCTCTGTTGTATCCAGTTTCGAGTCTTGAATATTCTTCGGAACTTCGTGTATTGTATTGGTTCTTGACTCTTCTTTAATCGAGTTAATCCTGTTTTTGTAGTTGAGAAGGGCGGTTTCTTATGAATTATAATTGGTATCTTGCATGTCATCGACGAAAAGGGGGAACCGCACTTTGAAAGACCCTGTTATTCCCCCGCCACCGCCAATCAGATAGTGGCAGAACAGTGGTGAAAGACACGCGTTTATATATTTGGGACAAATTAAAAACTCGTGCGCCTCTGGTCGTTTGCTCGTGGCGATGGAGCGAATACTAAGGTCCCGAGTCTAGCCTAATAAAATTTACTCATTTAAAAGAGGATGCAAGGATTTAGCACGCCAGTCAAATTCGCACAAAAAGGCTACGGCGTAGCTGAGTGGAAAACTCCTCTTCCAATTTGCTTTGTTATAAGCGTCCATTTGCTGACTGCCAGCTAGGGCATAATTTGCTGTAATTAATTTCTGGTCTAATATTTGTCTTTTTAAAAATAAAAATCAATAAAAAGAAAAACAAAACAAAACTAAGACGAAAGAAAAACAAAAGAATAATGAGGCACGTTCTGGTGTCGGGGGGAGGGGGGGGGGCGAAGCCAACCCGGGTAGAGTGATCTCCCCGGTTTGCGAAAAGCGAGCGCAGTAGCCATTCGCTACGAGTCTGGGAGGGGCACCCTCTCGTGCAGATCCTGTTGAGCAAATGTTGCAGAAATGCCACGCCTCGTTCACCCGGGTGTTGAAGCATGGCATGCGGGACATCGTCCGGACCAGGGGTGGTGGCCCAGCTTCGCCCCCATTTTAGATCCTGCCATCCGAAGCTGTTTCACCTCTAGCATCAAGTCTACCGATGATAGGGGGTTAGGAGCCGAAGCTCCTATGGTGCTTTCCTCCTTCCGGGGAGCAGCAGCTATAGGAACTCCGTGAGACGGTCAACTCTAACGCCTCTGTGGAAGCATGCGGCCGTTTCGCCTTGCGTAAGACGGTCACGCTGTTGGAAGGGGAAGGGGCAGTTTAAGCCGAGGCTGTGTGTGGACCCTTTGTACCGCCAGCCGAGTGGTGAGGTAGCACCCGAGGAAGGGTTCAGAATGGGCGCAGAAATGACCGTGCTCGTACGCCTGGAGGGGCCAGGAGCAGAGGGGGCCTTTTTAATTGAGGCATAAGACGCCCATACATCGCTTGGCGCGCCAGGACCAATTCCTTCGTCCGCTGAATGAGACTATCCGCATCCTGAATGGCCAAGATTTTCTTCTCCAGGAGATGCGCACCACAATGCTTCGAGGAAGCACGGTTCGCTAACCCTTGCGCTTCAAAGGGAGTTGGCCATATCGCGCCGCTCTCACCGGGATTGGTCGATTCTGGGCTGCCTCCTTTCTTTCTTAGTAGTCACCGCTGAGAGGAAAGAGGTAACCACCGTTGGTGCCACTCCAAAGAAGGGGGAAGCCACCTCACCCGTACACATGGCAGAGGAGTAAACTTCTCCGTTATAAGTAGGTTGGGGGGTCCCCTGAGAAAGCACAGGGAGGAACACCTCATTTTAAGGTGAAGCTGCCCTTAAGGCGGCTCCAAAGATGGCAAAGGGGAAGCTCCTTTGCCTCATAGAAATGGTGGAAGAAGGCCCCCCTTCCTCCACCGGCTGAAGCTGTGTCTCTTGTTACCTCATCCTTTGCGATACCTATGTAGAGCGAGGCCGTGCTTGGAGGCGGATCTCTATGCGCTTCTAGCCCACTCTCTTCCTCTGTTGTATCTATGCTAGCAAAAATAAACAAAGACGCATGGGAATTAGATAATATGACCCCCAGTGCCCTGGGAGGTTGAGAAAAAGGTCTCCAGAGGATCAGAAAATTTCCGAATGTGATCATTTATACATACTCGGCCCACGGGTTCGAGCTAATGTGGAAAGAATATAGCCCAGGTAGTCTAGAGAGGAGATTACTTGGGGTTTCCTTGACTGGAAGTGTTCGCAACTTTCGAGATGCTACCTGATCTCCACAATTCAGTCATATCCCCGTATGATCTTGGTGATAGAAGGCGCCGCAGTCCTCCAGATGACAGCTGCAAATTGGCTGTCTGGGCTACATCTGACACTCTCTGGAGACCTTTTTTTAATATTGATAAAACTAATCGAACCTTTCTTGGTGTCAAATGAGGGGAAATTCCTGGTATGTTCACCCCCTCTTAGTCTTTAGTGCCATAGGTAGTGTCCTCTTTTGGCTATGCGTTTCCACTAACCCCCTCTTAGTCTTTAGTGCCATAAGTAGTGTCCTCCTTTGGCTATGCATTTCCACTAATTTTCCATGCTCCGTCCCCCCATTCCAAAATTAATTATAAACCAGTTTCCGAAGCGTTTCAGGTAGAGATACCTAGTTGGTTTTCGCATCTTAAAAGAAGACCCCATTAGAATGGGTTAAGCGGTCCCTATCCAGAGCAATGGATTCTTAAGGCGGTTTCAGATCGTTTCTGTAGGATAGATTTCGAATGGGTTGCTAATCAAAACGAAACTACCCTTTCCCAGTAGTTTGTTGCCCTGTGTTCTATTTATCTCGCTAGTCTTTATGGCTAAATTGTTGCTCCAGCAATTATCAACAACATTTCCCTGTTTGTTTTGCCCCAAAGGAATTTAAGTTCCTGTACAAGTGTCCAGAATGTTAGGTGCAAATTCGTTCCCGAAAGGAGTTTTAGTTCGTTCTTAATTCTGCTGATCTCTTCTATTATGGCAGTACTCGCCATCCTTACTTTTTCAGTCATAATAGTAAAGACCTTTGACATGACTCTTCCACTTAATTGCCACGGCCTTGACCGAGCGCTTCTCTTCTAATTAAAGAAATGATTGAGAAAAAAAGCTGCGTCTTCAAAGCACCGATAAAGTGGGAGGAACATATAGGTAGATTATTCCACATTCTAGGAGCAAAGATCGAGAAAACATGATCATCCATGAAACACAACCAACCACGAGGAACAAGCAGTAAATGGGCAGATACAGAACGTAGGTTCTGTTTAAGATGAAAAAAAGCTCACAAAGTGCAGGTGAGTCAAAGTTATGCAGATACACCCACAAAGGAAAAGTGAAAAACGATTCCGAGCGCTTTCGAAGCTAATTTGGGGTCGGATTGGCCAGCCGGCACTTGATCGGGGGGAGAATCGGCTCCGGCGGAGAAGAGCGCAAGCTGCAAACTTTTTAATCAAGTTGAAGGGTCGAAGAGTCGAAGCATGGGATCCAGCGAGAAGGAAGTTATAGTAATTAAGGTCAGAGAGAGGTAACCAAAGTTTGAATGGCAATCTAGAAACTTGTGATCAAAGTAGGAGCCGATACGGCCAAGATTACGGAGAAAACAAAAATGATTTGCAGGCATTATTATTAGTCTCGTGGGTTCAAGAAAAGGGTACCTTGAAGTTACCATGGTCAAGGAATGGAGCAATATTTTTACAGCCAACTGTATCTGATGAAGTTGCCATCAGTAATACCTCAGTTTTGCCATTATTGTGCTTCGGAAAGTTGTCCGAGAGCCTTTCAGTTATGATGTAGTACGCTAGTATATACTCGTAATTTTCTAATAGTCTCAGCAAACGAGAGACTTGTCTGTTATTGGGATAGAAATTAAATGATAGACCGAGACAACGCATATGATTACAAGGGGAATAAGTAGATACGAAACAGTAGCGGACCAATAACCGAGTCTTTAGGAACAATATAACACCTAAGCCGGCAAGGGTATATCACTCCCGTCATGAATAGAGAGAGTGTAAAATGATAAATACGAGTTGAACCAGTCGAGGGTGGTTTTAGAGACAACCGAAAGTCACTCTTTAGAGGCAGTCCTCAGGTGACTCCCTCTATATCGCGGAGTTGGCCCACCCTATAATGTCTCAAGAATAGGGAGAGTAGAAAGAAGGTTCCACTTTATTGCAACAACTCACCAACTACTTTGCAGGAATCAGGGTAGCCCTCCCAGCCGCTTGGCAAAGAAGATGGAAGACGGCGGAAGGGAACTTATTGCGTGCCACCTAATAACTAGCGCACAAACTAAAACACAAAGAACTGCTTTCCATACGGGAACTTAATTATATACTTGAAGTGATAAGATAACAAATTACCACCGCAAATACGAAGAACACAACGAAACACTACTAGACCACAAACGAAAACACAAACTGATATCCAAAACACATCTCATGATAGGCAATACGGAATTGCCCTAACTCAAACAAGCAAAGCACATTCACCGAAATAAAAGACCATTACAGATACTTGAGAACACCACTACGGAAAAGAGGCGTTGTAAAGTCGAATTTATTGGAAAACTTGGAGAAAGGTTTTGGTCCGACAGAGGTACCAAATTCGACATAACGTTTTGAGCTTTGCTCTTTTCTTTTCATCTTTTCCCTTTTCTACCTGGTACCACTACCCCATTGGATTTTTAAAAATCTTTGGTTGTTCAGTATCTCATTTGTTCCATATTTTTGCCAATATATAACCATGGATTACATGTAGCTATAATGATAACAAACTCCCTCTTCTTCCATTCCGTCTGTAGTGGAAATGTTTTCTTTCGAGAGTAGGTCTAAATCTTGGCTTGTTTGTTTTTAATTTGTAAGTTTCTTCTGGAATTTCATGTCGTATCTCATGTTCCACCAGTACGGGTTGAATGTCTTCAGCTAACTCGCTCCTTGATAAGATCTTGAAAATAGAGAAGGAAGTCTTTTTTGAGCGGACGATGATTATATTTCACGGGTTTGTATCTCACGTTCATTTGTAAGCTGAATCTCAGGGGAGAATTTTAAGAATAAATGTTTGAGTTCCTGCGTTCTTTTGTTTATACTCAGTTACGAAAGTTTTTGATGCACATTCCTGACGGGGGGGTGGGGGAATTATAAGGGACTGTCGTCCTATGCGATATCACCTTTGACTGTTCCTTCCCTCTCCTTTCCCCGAATGAGGCTTCGAGCTTGTAATTGTGTCCCTTTTCCTTTGTATTTTTGTCAAACTTGTTCTTGGAGATTTATAATGTGCCTTATTGGTATATTATCGTTTGTCGCCTTTAATATTTCTTATTTACCCCCATCAGAGGGTCGTGCTTTTGCTACTTAACTGGAGCAGGTTCGGGAGTATCCCGCTCCTTTCCTGTCTCAACCACCTCAAATACGAACGGTGTATGCAGACCATTTATTTACCACATATTTTCACTTCCCTAACCTTATTTTACAAACCTTTTAAATACTTTCTGGCGGATGCCGTTTCTTGGTCATTTATATAAATATAATAAATGTAATTCTGACCCTATGGTGATCCTTCTTGTAGGAGCCGAATTCATCAGTCCACACAATGCACATCACAGAGGTTGCCTGATAAGACAGACAGTCGCAGTAAAGACACCACCTATTTATCGTCGTTCCTCTAGCTTGGGTGAAACAAGGAAGCGGAGCGACTAAATTTTTATTACCGTCGCCGATTCCATTTTCATTTTATTGTTAAGGCATGTCATTAAATCCTTTGGCACTTTTAATTGTATGTAAAAGAATGGTGTAAAATTTTGTACAGGTCATTCTTATAATTTGCGCCTGATATGTTCCAAGAAATCTACCCAAATAGAAATCCGCGTGAACTCATTTTTTTTTAACATAAAAAAAAATTATTCTCCTTTAACAGGGCTGACTATAATCGAAACTCCCTTTAATTTAATATTTGTTTTTAAAGTAATTTACAGTGTGTTTCGCGCCAACTACTATGGCGTTTTTTGGCATACCTCCCCAAAGGTACCTAAGGAAAAGGCCATATTACTTGTCGCCCGAGTCGAGTGAGGTAACAGTAGACAGCGCAGTTAGGCAGACGAGCTTCACTTTGCTTCTGGTGTTCATAGTTAGCCATATTTTTTTTGTCTGGAGGACGGGCGGGTGGGGGGGGGGGGCGCTTGAAGTTCTTTGTTCGCGTGACCAGCTATCCTGTTTTAGGTAGGGGGGGGGGGAAGCTTGAAGTTCTTTGTTCGCGTGACCAGCTATGCTGTTTTAGGTATGGGTTGGGGTGAAAACTTGAAATCTGACTAAGTTACAGCCATAGCGATCCTCAGAGTTGAGTGGAGGCGGGAGAGTGCACCAACCATTATGGCGCAGACTGTATGTACAGACGATCTATATTCTATGTCGAGGTTTTAGTGAGTGGGTAATCCCAGTCCCACTTCCTGGACATATATTTTATTACTGCCCCGAGGTGAATCGGAGGTGAAGCGTATCCAATACACCTACCTTAGCCACTTCCGGTGAATAAGAATAACCCCGGTGCGTACCCTTTTGATCAAAACTAAGATGATGATCCCCTGAGTGTGTTCTCCACTCAGTAAAAGCCAACCATGGGTGGGTCGGTGGAATATTGAGATTTAAGCCGAGTGGATTGCTTAATAATTTCCAAAGGATCGTCCAAATTAGTTAAACACACTATACAAAAATAATCTTTAATGTACATGAATTTGAAATAAGCAACAGCGTATATAAATTATAAATAGGATTAATCTTGCACTGAATAAATAAGTCTACAAAATGTCGTGGGGATTACTTGCAGATTACTCACTAGGATGTTTGCGTCTTAATGACACCAGACAGAACGAAGGAAATATTATTATTGAGTTAAACACTGAATTAAGTAAGCACTTCTAATATTCGAGGGTATGGGCGCAGGATGAGAATTCTAGTACACAAATAAACTGGTGAAGTTAGGGGAGAGGATAATTCAATTAACGATACCTTTGAGTTCGTAAGTATTTTTTAAGGGGGGGCGGTGAAGATCTTCTTCTGGTGACGATCGCACCTAGTCCGGCCGTCCGAAGTTACCGAATGAGAAGGTAATCCTAGACCGATGATATGCTGATCCTATGCCGGATCACGAAGGTGAGCCACACAGTGACTCAAATCGGACTTGTTCCTTTAAGTACCTGTCCGATTATTCGGCTCCTGGAGTGGGTAGCCAGAACCGATTACCTAGATACGTCTAGGGTAATCCGCAGAGGGAGGTCCTGAGTAACCTCAGACTCTGAAGGGGAGGGGGGCTGCGAGAAGTTTGGTACCTACAAGTACCGTGGCGGCAACAACCATTCATCACGTTCACAAGAATACCGGCGTAATTGTCAGTCATTAATAGTTTGGTTGGCTGCCATATATAGGAACCACTGAATACCGTAATTAATGATTATATGAGTTCGCTCTAAAATGGTTATTTTAAAGATGACTACTGTGAGAGAAATATATTTATAGGCTCTAAACGACTACTGTAGTTTGAGTTATTTAATATTCTCTTGACGAATCCAATTTCGTACAATGCCCTACATCATTTTGATATATGCGGATCTAAAGAAAGCTAAGGTTTAATTTAAATTGCTCACTTTCATCGCTTTATCATCACCACTTCAGCACACATAATCACTGTGTATGCGTGTTTCAGTGCTATTAGTTGGGAAGCAAAGCGTAGAGTGTAGATTAAATTAGGAAACCAATCTTTTTCTCGCCAACCATCAATTTAGGGCAAGTTACCTCCAATAATAAAGGAATAGCGTCTACTTATTCATTCTGAGCCTCTTCATAAATTCTGAGATATAATTTGGTTCTCGATTAGGACCACCTCCGTCCGATGTTCATTGTTGATCAAGTTCTAACGCAACTTAATTTATATTGACAGGATGAGATTACTATCGTTATGTATTCCATTGAAGACTAAAGGAATTAAAGGAAACATAATTACCTAACGTGTTGCATGAAACCTGCATGTAAATGAAACCCAGTTTTGTTTTTTTAATCTACTAGAACAACCAATGCATTAAAATCTGAAAATAACAGTCGCTAAATGTAACGTAGCATTCCAAAACTATATCAACCGCTTATGGAAATACAGGGTGTACATTTCACAAGTTCCTTAACTGATATGTGCATGGGTTGTTTTCCCCATACCGATCCTCCTTTCATTGGAGTGGTTGGGTCCCGGTACCGCGACGAGCGCGGTCGCTACAGGGTGTCCACAAAGTCTGGGTACATAGAAATTTTAATATTTAATATTTTAATATTTTTAAAGGTATGTATTTATCCACATTGTACCCAGACTTTGTGGACACCCTGTACATTTTCTTTTTGAGGAGGTGGGGCCTTCGTCTATTGTGTATAGCTTTTTAGGTGTTAGATGTATGTTCGGACCCCGGAGGGAGGCGGACCTTCCTCCGAAACTGGAGCTCTCTCTTTTTTGTGTCTTAGTTTTGTTTCTTTTATATTTTTGTCGTTTTCTTTTAACATGACATAATAAATAGTTTAAGATTAATTCGGCGACTTATTCACTCGGTGGTACTCGCCCTGTGGGACCACCTTTAAAAAAGTGGGGGGCGGGGGGTAGTTCCGCTCTTCATCGCTTTTTTCCACATAAGTTTTAAATCCATATTTGTATGGATGACAAAAGCCACCAGTGTTTAGCAATGGTTATCCAAGTTAGCATATCCAAATAAGGCTAGGTTTCCGAGAGTGTGTTATTTGTACTCTCCCATTGTCATTATTTTTTTTTCAATATTCCTGCTCTTTCTAGTTATTCACCCCTTTTTATTTATCCTTCCCTTCATTCTTTTCCTACTTAATGAAAATGCCTTGTTTAGTTATAGCAGTTTCCTTTTGGGGGGAAATTTGAGTCTCATCTCTCACTCCTGTGAAAGGGCCTACCCTCATTACCAAACGATACCAGGTTCAGACGAGTATCGCCTCTTCCGTTCCATAGCGTGCCAGGTAGTCTCCTCCTTTGATTAATCGGGCATTTAAGTATCGTTAATTTATCCTATGACATCCTTTAGGCTTCAAGCTCGTGATTAAAGCAATAAATCTCCCGCCATTCGCCTTTCTCTAAGAGAAACTCTCTAGTGCATATGTATTCCAGGAGATTGTGAGCTGTATCATCCTTTGACCAGCGTTAGAGTTTGAGATTGTTTGCCCTATCAATCTATTTTATTTATCTTCGATACTACTCCTATTGACATTTCCTCGTGCCTCCCCTCCGGCCAGCCCGTTGCCAATAAACCCCCTTCCATCCATTTTTATCGCGAATCCTTGTTTCTCTTTCGTGTGTTACTTCGACGTTCGAACTTGTTGTATCTCTCATCAATGGAGGGAGCGTCTCCAGTTCGAAGACGCCCTCTCTCATTAAATTGGTCACGTCGCATCCGACGCCCGCACGACCTTGACGCGCGATGATCGAGATGGGCGCCTGCGTGTGGAGAAGGCCACTTCGTTTGCCAGATTTGGCCCCTTAATGATAGGGCGCTCGCATCACAAATTGTCCCAAGTTAGCTGGATTGTTTTAATTTCGCCTTGCTCCTGGTCTATTATTATTACCGTTCTTAATCCCAGTTAAAATTAAGTAACATTTTTTTTTCTCTTAATTATTAGAGCAGGAAACTATTTGTTATTTATGTTGCAAGACGTGGTCTGCCTTGAACAACTCCATCGACCGGACGGTTTAATCCCATTGATACATTATCAGGTGTATTTGACGCTTGTTTCTGGCGAATGTGGTGAACTTTTCCAATGTGTCCCAATCTCCCCAAAGTAAAGGGTTAATCGCAACTGGGTTTAAAATATGGACTTTAGAGTAGGTGAAGCAGGGCGGATTGATTTTCTTTTGGGAAAGTTTAAATGCCTTCTCCAGAGATGCTTTGAGACGAGTTGTGCCACATTTCCCTCGTTAGTTAGAAGGTAATTATAGAAAGAAGAAATTTGATTCTTTGAACGTTTGAAATAAACGAATCAGAGATGTAAAGTGTTAATCGCAACTGGGTTTAAAATATAGAATTTAGAGTAGGTGGAGCGGGGCGGATTGATTCCTTTTTGAAAAAGTTGTTTTGGAAGAAATCTTTTGCGACATTGAGTTCTAAATTCTCTCATTAGTTAGATGGTAATTATAGAAAGAAGGAATTTGATTCTTTGAAAGTTCGAAATAAAGGAAGCAAATATTTTTAGTCGTGTTTTTAACAAGCTTGAATGCTTGAAAATAAAGGTACTAATAGTTTAATAAAGGCAACATGCGTCAGACTGCAAGCTGTCGCGTTTGAAAACTTAAGTTAGCGATAGAGTAGTTTAATAATATTTATTAAATAATGGTTTTTGATTTGAAGAAAGTGTTTCCTTTGAAACTTCATAGCTATTTGATTTAAAATGTGTAACGTCTGAAATGGTCCCACACTTTCACACACCAACTCACCAACAATAAGGATGGGTGAGGGAGTTGTAAATGCGTTCCACCACGCATCTCACTTTCCTAGTGCGAGCAGCGAAACCTAACCGATGTAGACTTAAACTTTCAAAACAAAGTCATAAGGTGAACAAATAAGTGTGAGGAGGAATATTCGAAAAAGCTTGACATCTGTTAAATAGACAGACAAAAGAAGGTATACACACGAAAGCAGGGCAGCACGAAAGAGGGAAGGGAAAAATCCACAAATTGAAAATAGAATCTTAAAATGTGTTGAAATCTGTATGGTTCATGATTGCAACGGGAGCAGATGTCTGTATCAGTCATGTCAGTGCGGTATTTGCATATTTAATTTTGAGTGATGAGCGCACCTGAAACTTACCAGGGCGACATGTCAGTGCGTAAATTAGAATGTTTCTTCTGGTTCGGTATATGTCGGAATGGCGTTGGAGTGGTGGTTTGGACCTAGAGATTGGATGTGATGTTATGTTGTGTCTCTTTGTGTCTGGATTGCTTTGTGGGCAATGAGGGCATAGTTAAGGGGGATCTCTGTGTAAGATGTTCTTGGAGTTCTTCCCAAGTAATGCTGGAAGATGGTAACGGCCTTTGTATGGTTAGATTGTGTATCTCGAACATGGAGAAATTATGTTCCGCGCGCGTTTTATGGGAATAACATTTGTTTCATTGTGTTGTATTTGGGGGTGGTGCGGAGTGCTGTTTTTTTGTGTTTTCTGTAGTGTTGAATAAGTAGGTACGAGACTGGGTGGGTGGGTGCTGGAATATTGGCGGGCTACCGGTATAAACCAAGCGAGGATCGATAGCAATTTTTTTTCTCTTACCGAAAAAATAAATATTTTTAGAAAAATGTTTCTAAAAAAAATAATTAAAGTTATATAAATTGTAACGTTACCTTTTGAGTTGTTCATGTAGGATTTGACTGTCAAGTGAATTAGATATTAACTATCTGCGGGATACGCCTTCGTTACTATTTCGCTTTAGATTCGAGGTAAAAAATGCAGCTGACATCTGGAGAATTAATTAAGTCGTATCAGCTGCGTTCGTGACAATGTTGTGGATACAATTTTCGCTCTTCACTTCGATGTAACGCCTCCCCGCGCCCATAAAGACACCTTAGTTACGGTTGGTTTCGACTTATTTTTGTATGGTTCTCTTCAAGACGCACCCGATTGCTAAACATCTTGAGAGAAGACGTGGGTCTTTAAGGCAGCGAGGGGGGGGGGATATAACAGTAAGTAGACCATTCCACCTTCTAGAAACAAATATTGAGAAAGCACGATCAACCTTGAAGCTGACAAGTACGAGGAACAAGCAGTAAGGGGGCAGAGCCGAATCATAGGGGTGTCGGAGATATATTTAAATGTAGTTTAACGCCCTTAAAAGTATGGGGCGAGAACATACTGAACAAAAAAGATGAATAGAAATATAAGTAACTGTGAATAGATCGGGGATCAAAAGAATTGGTGCGGCCAAACTCGCCGCGCTTAAATTTCAAGATCGCCAAAACTACGTATATATTCGAACGCTCTTTTGTGGTTATGGGGAATAGAGAAAGAATTATTTACATACACGCTTCGGCAAGTGCAGCGCTGATCTAAAGGCACTTACACACCACTCCGCGGGGTTTGTGAGAAAATCGCGAACGTCATCTCGCATTCCTCTCCGAGGAAGAGGTCGCCTGAATAAAATGTCGGTCGCCCTTTGCTTTCATCCTATTCCATGAAATGATTTCGCATTTGAGGTTTTGTCATTCGGCCGTCAAAATCCAACCACGCCGTCTTTCGCCCGCAACCTCACAGTTCCGTCGTGATGAGAGGAGGCCAGCAACCGCGATTGGGATGTCAGGATAAGAGAGAGGAGGACAGCAATAGGGCTTGGGGTGTCGAGATACTGAACGTCTTATTAAAAGGCTTAATGTTCATGATAACCGGACTGAGGACAACAGCAATTGGCCCTCGTGGGCTCGTTTATTGAGGCAGAAGGTTTCATCGTTCATCAATATCTGTCGAGCGGCCTTATTATTGAATTTTTCCTTTCCTATCTATTTGTTTCATTATTAAAAATGGGGCGATAAAGCCTTCGTGCCCCGATCGTTATTGGCTCTTTCTTTGATTTAATGGGCTCTTTCCTCGTCGACTGTGGAACAGGGTAAACGAGCGAGCCGTTGGTCACCGGCGAATGGAAGCTGCAGAGGGCACTCGGCGGGCAAAATCCAATCAAAGGCAGTCAGCGGCCCAACTTTATCTCTGCTATTGATCCCCTCAGTCGTAGAGACAGGCCAGGATTTATGGGATGGAATTGTTGCTAGCGAACGAGGCAGTAACCAACGGCCCAAAAGGTTCCCGGAAATGGGCCTATTTGCCTCAACCCCAATTCGAGCTTAGTCAATACCCGCACTGGCTAAATCGACTATTTTTTTTTTAATGTAAATCGACCTTCCCTAATTTTAACTGATTACGGATCTGTTTTATTTCGTGGCACGCTATTTCGCTCCTCCAACAAGGAAATTATTGGTGTACATCTGCGCTCTGTCGGATTTTAGGTATACATCGTGGCAACTTTGGAAATAGCTTTGAGCATCCTAATTTACGAATGCAATTGCTGCACCTTTAATGAATCCACTTCTTCACTCGGAACCCAGTATTTGGATTGACGATATAGATACACTTAATTGGCAGTGCGTCAACTTCCCTTCCATCAGCTTCGTAAATAATATAATAAACTTCCACTTTTCAACTTCAACCGCTTTTCCCCAAGGTGGTATCAACATGCATCAACGCCCATAAAAATACCTTCACACCCTTATGCGGCTTATTATGTAAAAAGCTGCTCACCCCGTTTTTCCCGCGGTAGCGATGAGCATCTACATTCTTTTAGCACATGGATGGACATAAAGACGCATGGTTGGCCAAAGGAGAGGGAGGGGGGGCGAATTAAGAGTATGATTGATCTGTGCCTTGTAAGAAGAAAATGCTGCGGGACATATTTGATTTTAAAAGCCGTAAGAGGCATGAGTATATGGATTTATCTGATCACTTGAATGCGCTAAGGTTAAATTGTTTGGTGCATGGATGATGAAGGTGAAAAGTAAGGGTGAATTAGAAGTGAAAGGTTATTAAATAAGAGAATGGGAAGTATGTAGAATGCGTGGAATAATAACCTTTTTTTAAACAAAATTACGATTTAAAAGTATACCCTTATACATTTTGATATCGCCAGATAGAAGCTATAAAGAAAAAATATATACATTTTAATAAGTAATAGTCAATAGTATTATAGCTTTTTTCACTTAATGACGCACCTACAAACGATTGTTTCGACTAGTTTTAAACAAAATTCGGATGGAATTTTGTCCCCCCTTCTTTGCCAAACCTCTCCAATTCAGGTTTTCATGTCATAAATAATTTTATTTATGGCATGAAAACCATAAAGCTTATTATAGCTTCTTTCACCCAGGAAGAAACCGATTTCAATGAGTTTTGGGTCGTTGTCACGTTAAAGACCTATCTTCTCCTAGGCCAATCTACCGAGCATCACTCATCAGATATTCAATATTCTCTGACGTATTCTTTATTCATCGTTCCGTTGATTCGATGAAGCGTAATCGACCCTTGTTGCACAGAAACTGCCCCATAACAATATAGCCACCTTCACTTTACTTTGTGAAGTTTTTTTTTAACCCATTCTCACCACTTTAAATTCCAAAGATACCTGACATTTCTGTAGAAAAACTCGATTATTTGTTTCTTCATAAATCGAAATATTTTCCCAAATAATCATTGCCGTACTTCAGACGGGATTTCAAATGAATGTTTTTCAATTCACCCTTGAGTTTTTTTTTCACAATCTAAGGATCCTCCAAACCCTGTGGAGTAAAGATTTTCCGAATACGATCCTAAAGAGGGAGATTTGCAGTTGTCCCCATTTACTTAAACCTTTTATTACTGACTACACTCTAGATTTAGTTTTTCAGAAATCTTTCGTAGCCCATCCTAGATTTGAGTTTCCTAATATTCTCGATTTGATATCGAGGACAGTTCACTAACTTTCGCCATGATGATTGATTGCTTGTAGAATAAGTGTATCGAATTTGCGATGCCGATGAAAGGGTTGTTAAATGCTCTTAACCAGCAATTCTCAAAGAGAGTGAAAGTTCGGCTGAATGCCCGATAAATCTTTGCTTCATCAGCTGCACAATGTTCACCACAATCCACATTGAGCATTGAAAGGCCAGTTAACATGTCAGAAAAAGTATCTAAACGTGTTTTGAATATTCTTTTTCGTATCTTTTATCCTCACTATAAATTAAAAGTTTCATTATAGAATACAGATCTATCTCTACTCTTGATGAAGTTATAAAGTACCTTGAATAACAATTATATAGCCTAGGCTGGCACAATCTCGACGTATTAATTCAGTGGTCAGTAGTTGCCCCACAACTATTTTCTCATTGGCTTTGTATATGGTAGAAAGCGGCGTCTGCTATGACTCACTGACTCACAAGCCGTGAAATCTGGCAACTCTGCTGTTAGTATTTGAACTACAGCTGGTAGCAACTAGTTAGTGCTTAATTTAATGCTGAATATTGTTATTTAGTGCTGGAATTCTGAAATTTAATGGTTCGAATATTGACATAATAAATCTTCTAAATTCCTTTTCAGTGTTGTGATATATCGAGAAATTGAAGAAAATTTTAACCAACGAAATACCATTTCATCATTTAATAAAAGAAAGTACAGAAACAAATGAAAGTGGATGGATTACGTCTTATGGAATAGTGCAAATAATTGCAAAAACTGGAAATTGCCAAGCACTTGCCGAAAATATTATAAGGCCTTCGTTTGCGTTTGAAATTCTCATGAAAACTGTTATATCAAGATTCAGGAAACCGGTTAAAAAAAAAAGCATTGCCGCTGAACAATGATTTAATTTCGAGAATAATTGACGAATTGTCATCTGATGAAGAAAATCAACTTATTGACAAACTAAAAAATAATCAATTCTCTTCAAATTGACGAATCTACAATAAATGATAACAGAGCAGTTCTTATACGTCCGTTTCATTGATGATGTTTGCGAAATTTGTGAAGAAAGGTTATTCGTAAAACTTTCAGAAATTGACACTACCGGATTATCTATTATCGAAGCGACAAAATCTTGGTTTGGCAAAAAACGTACCCTTGGAAAATTTGGTATCCTGTGCAACAGATGGGTGATAATTATAAGAGATTTATTGCTCACTTAATAGAAAAAAAGTATGCCCTTCTATTCTTACAGTGCATTGTATTCTACACTTCCATCAGTTCGTAGCCAAAAATATAAGTCCGGTTAATAAAATTAAATCTCACAGTAAATATAACAATTTTTTCAAAATTTTGCACTGATAGCGAAGAGCAAGAAGCACATGAGACTTACTCTGCTTAAGGAAGTCCGCCTGCTTTTAAAAGGCAACTGCTTAGCAAGATTTATAATCCTTGATACAGTAATTAACTTCCTGGAAAATGAAAGGGAGGAAGATATGGCCCAGGAAATAAGAAACCACAAATGTGGCATTTATTTTTTTAGCATGGATTTTTCGAAAGTTTAATAGTTTCACTACAGCTTCACGGTGAATTATGCACGTTGCTAGATTGCAAGGTGTTCTGAAAGCTTTGACTTAAAAATTAAGATTGTTTCAAATCAATGTAAAGAAGAATTTCAATAGCATGCGTGAGGCGAAACTAATAAAAAATACGCATAATATCTATTGAAATTAAAGGAAGAACTAAATATCGGATTTTCATTTATTTACATTCGAAGTTTAGCCATGGATGATCGATCCTTTCGCTTGTGATAATCTGTCACAAGTACAAATTTGAAAGATGTGGAAAACTGAATTATGGCTGTCAAAAACAGCTAAACAGCTGTATCCGATAATGTTATCTCGAATGGCCAAACTACTGCTATGCTTTCCAACACCGTACTTGGTTGAATATGGATTTAGTGCAGTCAAAAAATCCAAATGCCAACTGTTTTTCATATGATTCGATTTGTACTAATTGACAGACAATTAAATGTTTGTGATGGAGACAGGTGTCTCGTTATATATAAATTTCTCTTTGTAAGTGCCTTCTCATTTTTCCGGCCGACCCCATTACCCTTTTAGATGAACGCCACTTTTATTTTACTGCGTTTAATCACTCTAGATAAAAAAAAATGTTGACGATTCTTTTAATCTAGACTTAATTGGAATTTGCACTTGGGCTTAAGCCTCTTCCCCAGCGTCGCCATCTGGGCCTAAGTTCGTTTGCGGTCGATCAGAAACGACAATCAGCCCTTAAAATTTTCGGATTTACGGCCAGACCACACCTATTTCATTTGTATCCTTTATATATATATATATATATATATATATATATATATATATATATATATATATATATATATATATATATATTTAGGTCGCTTTTAAAACCTTCCTTGACAATATTTTCTGTCCATAATTACCTTATATAACGTCCCCAAGGACATACAATATGTTTTCTTCCCCAAATTAGGCCATTTTAATTATCAGTTCCATAAAAAATACAAAAATTCATCAAAGATCATTTTAAACAAATTAACTTCAAAATAATTTTCTCGAACAAATAGTTTCCCTATTTTATGCAAAGGACTTGCTCCCATGTAGCTCCCCCGTATGGGGCGCGGCGATTTGCCATCCTGGCCGCCGTGCTGACGGGACTCAGCACCCCGTCAGACCCCAACCTAGCCTCTTCTCCTTCTTTCAGACAGCCTGTATTTCTCCCCTACGTCGTCGCTTTCAATACAACCTCTCCCACAATTTTCTCTGTCAGCCTCTAATTTCATAGGGTAGATGCTGACCTTCTTCTCAACCACCGTCCCAGATCGGGGCTGAGGGGGGAGGGGACAATGTTCCCTCACCCCTGAGCTCCGGTTTGGGATGGTGTTTTTTTAACAACCTGCTTCATCCCCACCCATATCTTCCTCACATCCCTTTTCCTTCCCACTTCACACTCTATCAATTTTACGCCGTGCCCAAGGTGGAGCCGCCATGCTGCAGGGCTGCCAGGTCACCAGGCGGGAGGGGTGGCCTTAAATGGCGGCACCTGGCTCTGCCAGGCCTGTACGCACCCCTTTCAGAGGGGTGATAAGCGATTGCTTCCCGTATAAAATATAGGGTCACTATGCCCAATGATGAACAAATAAAAAATCGACCCCCAACTTCCCCTGTTCTATCGACTAGGTTTTGTTTTTTGTTATTTTCTTTGTAGGTCGCATGCTCCTGCGCCGGGGGGGGGGGACCTCCTCCCCGACGCCGGAGCGTGCCTCTTAATTGTTGTCATCTTCCCTTTTTATCGTTGTTTTGTTTTCATATTTTTATTTTAAAGTAGCCTAGAGCTAGGCTTTGTAGCTCTGCGTAGTGGTGTCCTATATTTATTTACATGTAGTCGCTGTCGGAGATGCTCTTATGTCGGCAGGACACTTCGCTCGTTGCATGTCTAAGCTTGTTCTCATACACGCCAAGTAATGCTCTCTGCAAAACTGGCGCTACTATCAATGATTTCAAAATTATAGATTGTTCCCAAGATGATATAAGCCTTCGAATCCTTGAATCGATTTATATTTTGTCTCTAGTCCCTCTCTGAACAATGGTGTATCTGCATTTCCTCTCCGTGTCACATAATAACAACCAAATTACTACCTATATCCTACCCTTCTCCATTGCCTACTCGTATTCAGGAACTGGTGCGACCGGTAAAATTTCGATTTGTTTAAATCTTTGTGCCCTTAGCTTATCATATCTTTTGGTATCCCCTCTTATTCTCACTTATTATATAAGCAATTAGCTATTTATGATTTATTGCCATGATTATATATATAATTATATAATTGTACTTACCCCTTTAATCATCTCAATGTTAATCGATTAACATACAAACCCTAATTCATGTTTAATTTACTAGGCCAGAAGATCAACATGTATTTGCTCATATATATATATATATATATATATATATATATATATATATATATATATATATATATATATATATATATATATATATATATATATATAAGAAAATCACAGGGTAGCGCGTGAGTAGAGCAATAAATGCCAAAAAATTCTTGCGAATGAACTGAACAAGTTCGAAAGTTCATTTTCCTGTGGGATTTTTTGCATATATATATATATATATATATATATATATATATATATATATATATATATATATATATATATATATATATATATATATAAGCCAATGTGATAATTTTAACCTTTCCCCTGGCTTATATAAAATAGATGCTATAATTAAAAGACTAATACTTGAAGAAATTCGTTCTGACTTTTGTTCTTAGGTTTTTATATACAATCTTTAGTTATGTGACCCCAATTTTATTTTTTTAATTGTCACTGCTCTGTTATGTACATTGTATTTTCCCGACTTTTCGCTCCTCGTGTTTTATAATCTCCCTCGTGAGGCTATCTTCATTTCTTTTAATCTGTTACCCTTTCCGTCTTCTCAGTTTGACCTTACTACCTTCTTCTTGTAATTCTTAATGTGAATCTTTACCTTCCTCCTTTTCCCTTCCGTCTTCCTCATTGGTGATTTCTTGTTTTTGAGGCCGTCTTTCATACTTTTCTTTCGTATATATACCTCTAATATAATATTCGAAAGTATTTGGAAACACCATTTCATTTTTTCCTGCGGGACATTGCATTTATTTGCTACCCTCACGTGATACTTTGTGAGTTTTTCATTATATATATATATATATATATATATATATATATATATATATATATATATATATATATATATATATATATATATATATATATATATATTGTGTAGATGTATATTTTATAAAATATAAGTTCCCTCTCTCCGCGTCTCTTTCTTGGTCAACTAAACATCGCCTTCATTTATTTTCTCCTCCTCTATTTCGTATATTTTAGTCGAGTACAAAGTTAACTTTCTTTTGGTAATATGCGAGTTCTCCTTGTAAAGCGACCGAGTCGTAGCCGGAGGGGGATATACACTTATTTCAACGCTTAAGGCCTAAGTGGTTGTAAATTTAGCTTTATAGACGTCTAAGGAAGAGTTGCGGACAGCCAAAAGAGTGTTAAGAACTCAGAGCATCCTTTTTCAGTTTCTTGGACGTCACAAGTAATACGCCCATCCCATTAGGGGGGGCGGGGCGATCTTTCACTTTCGAAAATGGGTGTCAACAAAGTTTGTGACTTGGTTATTTGGAATTTGGGTTAGCGAGAAAACTTTGTTTGGGTTAGGATGATTTGAAGTCACGCAATTAGTATGGAATGCAGCTCTTAGGGTAACATTATTTTTATTTACTGGTGATGGTTCAGGTAAGCCTGGTGAATATGCGCTTTGCAATTAGGGCGGGAGTACATGAGCGACACTGTGGCGCCACGTCGTCGCGTGGGTGTGTGGCGGGGATGTGGATTCCCATAGGTTTCCATTGTTTTGAAGCCACGCGGGCGGCACACGAGCGTCTGTGGCAAGCGACTGTGGCGAGCTGTCGCTGATCCCCACCACAGAGTGGCGCGGCTCTGTGTCGAGGACCCCCACACACGAACGACGGCCACGTGCTGCCTGGCAGTCACATATCTAACGTTGAGTAGTTCACAAGTGCCCCTTTTACTATATCATGGCTATACTCGATCTAAGATTTATTATTGAAAGTGAAGACCTACCAGCGATATGGGACGTACGCTGCAATGACTACAGCAATAAAATTGCAAAAGCCAAGGCATGGGAGGAGATGTGTGACATCTTCGTGTCCGGCTTCAGAGAGATGGATTCTGCAGGAAAAACCAAATCAGGTATGTTTCTGTATTAAGCTCATTAAAACTTTCTTGAGACATCCTGAACTAGTTGAAGCATTTTGCACTGTCTGCTCTCGAATCACCCATTATGGTGTTAAATTGTCCATGAGTCAGCCTTGATGAATTTATTGGGTGTATCCATAGTGCTCTCTGTCTTTCACGACGACGACGGCGGCGCCGCAGAAGTAATGCAACTACTTCGTCGTCAGAGTCCATGCTGGAACTGCGCCCTCGAAGGGCACGGCGCGTACCGCAGTGGCGTTGTGAACATACACACGGGCCACTATGTGGTGTGGCTCAGTCAAGACACAGTGGCTTAGACACGCCACACTGTGGCGCCACTGCGTGGCGAACACAAAGTCGCTCGTGTATTCCCGCCCTTAAGCAAAGTAATCTTCATCGGGCGTGAGTAATTGCCAGATGGACTTCCGTTTGTTTGTGACTTTGCGCTGGCTGTCATATGGTGTAGCGCCCGGTGGTTAGAATCCCACTTTAAACTGTAGGTCCCATTTAATAAAGAAAGGACCACTTAAAAGTGTAAATTGGTGGTAAAAACCTTACCCAAACAACCACCGTCTTGTGAAGAATGGTTTAATTTCCGGCCATTTTCTTTGAGCTCCCGTCCCCAGCCAACTCGTGTTCGAATGGCGGTGCGTTTCTTACGAGTTGGTATGAGTCTCGTAATACATCTTCCAGGAGATAAGAAATTTGCTTTGCCAATTTCTTTCAGAGTTTTATTTTGAGCCGTTCGTTTTTCCATGCCCTAACCCTACCCTTCCCTCGCTCTGTAGATTATATATACCCTGGTCAAATTATGTAATTTCCCTTTTCTCAAATTTAAGAAAACTTCTTCGGAATGTCGGTACTTCTTCGTTGCCGGCGAGGCGAGTTTTAACTTAAGGACCCAAAGTAATCCTCTTGAGAGGAGGACCAAATTTCCCCCACCCGATATTTGTTGCCTCTCATCCTACAGTTCGACCCTGCTTTCTACTCTTTGTTCTATCTTGTGCGAAATCCAGGAGAGTTGTGCTCCAGGTAGTTTACTTGAGTTATTTACTTTTGCATTCATTTTCACTTTCCTTAATTCACCACTATACTAACCTCTTTTTGCCTAACTTATTTTTTGATACAATAAGCACATATTATCTCACGGAATTCTAGCACATAAATTACTGCCGTTCATTTCCTCTTCCACCACAGTTTCCTATTAATTTATTGCTCTCCCTTCTCCGACTGCCAATTAAATGGGCGAATCGAATCAGCTTTTATCGAGTCGTATCGCTGTTCGACGGAAATCCAGGGACCCCCATCCACTCGATGTATGTATTTCGCCCTTCATCCACGATGAATCTGATGGCGGCTGTTTCAGTTATATCACTGCTTCGAGACAAATAGGCCACGGATTGAAGCCATTTTTTTCCCAACACCGCCTTGTTTTGCCCCTGGCTTTCAGCGTGTCTACTGCGTCGGGCACCAATCCTGCAACAAAACGAGTGGAATAAATTCAAAACGTATCTCCAGCAAGAGTGGGGATGGGGGGGGAGTAAATTTGCGACTTTAACTTTCTAAATTCATAACAAGTCAGCAAAGATTTGTGTATGATAATGCTTCGACATGAATAAAGTTAGTTGCCCCTTTAAAAAAAAATGCCTTATTTTTATTCTAAAGGTTTCAGAAGTAAAGCATTTGCTTGTATCACAGTAAAGACACCTAGGATCCTAAAAAAAATGTAAGAATACTTTCGATTCCTAAAACATGCAATTCATCAGATTTCCAATTAGTCCTCCGATTACTATTTATAATCCTTCATAAATCGCAGTTTTATGTTTAAAAAATATAAAAAGGACTGGTTGATCTATCTATATTTATCAGAACGACTGCTAAATGAAGAATTTGAAACATGTTTAATAATGAAATTTCCAAAGATGCTTGTTATTTCAATGTAAAGTTTGTTTTTTTATCGCATTTATCTTCTATTTTGGCTTGTAAGTTTTGCTTCTTTGTATGTGTTTGCTCATTTTTATTTTAGGAAATTTCTCCCAAAGTTTTTTTCTGGGTTCTTTGAGCCTATGATAATTTTCCTGAACGTAATTTTTTTATTTTGATATAAATGTGAAGAGGTCCTTTTTGGTTTCTGCCAATTTAGAATTTGAAGGTTTGTTACAAGTATTTAGCAGCCACCTTCAAATTACACCTCACTGACCGTGCCCTCATTAGTGTTTGCCATGGGAGAATTCTTTAAAAAGAAATTAAACATCTCGCATGCCAAGAAAGCGACTGTATCCAATAGACGAATCTAACAGACCAAATATAAGTGTGAAGGTGGTAAACCATTGCTATTGATAATTACCGCACACCACGTCTGTGTGTACTTGTGTTACCAACCATCACCACCATCTTGCTTTCGCCACTGTTCGCTCGTATGGATTTCTGATTTTTACAATGAACTTTTGAAGGTCATTCACTCAGTATCTAGCCTGTAAATGATACTCAATTTCTCCGAAAAAAATTATTCAAGAGTATAGCTTCGGAAATGACTGGCTTCATTCCAAATGATGATTATGATGATAATGATCTAAGAAGGAAATTAGTGTGAAAGGTAAGTCTTGTTTTGATGCATTCTTTTAACTTTTATGACTGTTAATACGTAAACATTCAAGCCTCTTTTTCTTTCATGTGCATATTTGTTCCATGTTTTCCTGCGAGCAGAATCTTCCGCTCGGGAACCTGTGTTTCCTTGTGACTATTGTTTCTTTGTAACCTAAGCTCACTGAGTCATTGATGTTAGGTCAGAATTTATTAACGTCCTTTTCCCATCTTCTCTTGGCCTGTTTTTTTTTTTACGGGCAGGTTAACTGCATCTATGCTACTTGTTAAGTGAAGTTCTTTACGAGATCTGTTCCATCCTTTATAGATATACATTGTGGCTTCGTTCTGGACTTTCAGCCTTTCATAAAGCGACTGCAGGCTGGTCGACTACACCACTAAGGCAAGATATATCAACCTGGCGCGGACATACATTATGTATATTTTTGTGATGCTATGGGATGTCATGCCTCGATATCTATTGATTTTGTTAAGTTCCGTCCTTGCAAATTTGATAATATTGCTAAGGTGCTTATTGTATTAAATTGGAGTGATCGGAGTTCAAAAACATTGCTCTCATTGTTATATCTATAACGTGTTCGTTTGTAATCACATGCGAAAGTTTCTGCCGATTCAGAGCGAGAATTTTGAACTTTTGTCAGTTAGTTTTAATTTTCCACTTGCTTTCGTAGTTTCTAACATTGGCAATCAGGGCAGCTCTTTGTCTGTATCTTCGAATTCCTGTACGAACTGAGAATCATTTATGTCTGAAAATTGCAGATACATCGCATCTTCCTTCACCGGTGTTGGTAGATCGATCATAAAGATCTTTTCTTTCATGTCAATAACCGGACTTGTTTGTAACATTGAAATATGGCGGATTTCTGCAGGCATAAAGTGCCTAAGCGGAAGTAAAATTCATAACACTGACCAGTATATTAGTCTTAAAAGTTTGCTAATTCTTCTTTTAATTCAGTGGAACATTTAATTTTGTTTCTAGCTGCATTTAAGAGATTTCAAACTTTATTAACATTTATTTTATGCCTTAGATCTAAGGCAATCTGGTAAAGGAGGGGGCTCAGACAGCTGATTTATGGAACACCCCGCTTTAGATTCGAATTCTGCAACCTTTTCACATTCATTCATGTGCCGCGCTCTTCTCTCCGTGACCTAGTCACAGAAGATTCGCATAAGGACTCCTTAAAATTTCATTGTCAGTCCTGCCTGCATCTCATTTTCTTACAATAATGTTTAAGTCGTGCGCCTATCTGCCGAGAAGGCGATTTGGTATTTTTATCGAGTCTTTATTTCAATTTCCTTTTGCGTTATAATTAGGCAATGATGCGAATCGGAAGTTGTTTCTAATCGTGAAGAATCGATCCATTGTCTCACTAGGTGAACGAAAATAAGATAGCCATTATTATACGAGCGCGAGCACATACACACACATACACACTCTCAAACGCCCCTAAGGCAAAGTAAACATCTGAAAATGTATACAAGTTGGACGTAATGGAAACAAATCTAAAATTACTTTGTCTTTATCTGTAATGCTTTGAATGCATATGGCCCAAATTCGCCTGCTGTTAGCCGTTAACTGAAAAATAAAGGATTTGATGTCCCTTTTGTCAAATCGATGGAAATTACTTTAAGCTTCAATTTGGCGGGTTGGGCCATCGACACGGGACCTATTGTTCTGTTTGATAGGCATTTTTTCCCTCTGCTCTCCTTGAAGCTTAATTTTGGATTTCATATGGAAATAAAAGGCAAGGCATTTTCATCATAGTTTCATAACAATTCTAGCATTTATTTCCGACTAATCTATTTTCTTTCACCTTAGTAAATTATCTACCACCCAAAATAAAAAAAAACAATGGAAAAAAATTATATCAAAATCAGTAGATATCCTTCTCTCCGATGGTGTTCCGGGAACTGACGGGGCCCCTGCTGATTCGGCAGGTGACGACTCTAAGGGGAGGTTGTCCGGCCTTTTAGTGACCTTTGGGTGGAGAGGTCAAGACCTGAAGAAACAAGCAGCCTAGTCGAGTGCGCGTAATCCCAGTGACGCAGGAGCCCCTCATCGAGGTGCTACCCGCCGGCTTCAAACTTTTTTTTTTTTAATAGTTGTGTCTTGAGCTAAGTGAGTAAAAGAACTATTATTAGAGTGCTCTAACTTAATGATATTCATTCTTTCACTCTCTGCAAAACTCCTCTTTTTAATTAAAGCATGGAATGAACCATTTAAAGTTTACCATAGAGCATCTTGACAAAGAACGTGAATTTTGGAATGATGTTATATGGTCAGATAGGCCGAAACTACAATTTTGTTTTGTTTTTAACTATTAACGTGAATCTGGCTTTTGATATAAAAATAAGATCCTGGCCTTCAACATTTATCTTGCCAATCCAATTTCTGTAAATATACCAAATGTAGAATAAGTGAAAATCAGGGAAATAACGATATCTCTTCTTGTAGGCTTGTTATATACATTGTTCTCAGACCACATGTTGTATAATTTTCAAAGAACCTTGAATTATTTTAGAAAAACTCGTTTTTATGGCTCAAATAACACTTTTGTTGGACCTTAATGATAATTATTTGTCTAAAAGCTTTTATTTCTTAATTATGTTTGTAAAATACCATTTATTATTCTAAGAAAGTTTGTTTGAGTGGGGGAAAATCTGCAAGATACCATATATATATATATATATATAATAATAATAATAAGTCTTTTGTAATGCGCTCTTCAAGGCCTGAGGCCTTCCCAGAGCGCACGTTGTGCTGAGATGAGAATGGAAATTCAATGGAAATTCAAGAGGGGGAGAAGGCAATACGGAAAAGATGCGTTTCCAGGAGACGCTTAAATGTGGTAAGAGAGGGAGAAGACCTGATTTCAGCAGGAAGAGCATTCCACAACTTAGGGGCGCAGATTGAGAAGGAGCAGTCCCCCATTGAGCATAGGGATGAACGAGGAATATTCAAAAGAGGTGCATGTGATGACCGAAGGGGCCCGAGGGACATGGCGTGGCAAGAGGGCAGAAGAGATGTAAGACGGGGCCTTGTTGTTTAGGGTCTTAAATGTGAAGAGAAGTATCTTGAAGTGAGTACAGGATCTGACAGGGAGCCAGTGCAGTTCATGCAGCAAGGGTTTCGAGGGAGAGAAGCGAGGGCGACGGAGGAGAAGCCAGGCGGCATAGTTCTGTAGAAGTTGAAGGGGGCGGAGAGAGGAGGATGGCAGATTCACAAGCAGAGAATTACAGTAGTCAAGGCGTGAGGTGATGAAGGCATGAACAGCAGTCTCAAGACTTTGGCGATCAAAGTGAGAGCAAATGCGAGAGAGGTTACGAAGGAAACATAGAGAGGATTTGCTGACATTGTGGATATGAGGCTTAAAGGAGAGATGCTCATCAAAAACAACACCCAGATTCCTAACGCAGTCAGAGAAAATGATAGTATTACCGCCCAGAGTAAGCGAGGGAAAGAGAGATTTAGATTTTTTGACAAGAGCAGAGGTGCCGATGAGGAGGACCTCAGTTTTGGAGTGATTAAGCCTGAAGAAGTTGGTAGAGAGCCAGTGAGAAATGGAGGAGTATGCAGCCAGGAGGTCAGTGATAGAGTAGGCAAGAGACGTGGGGGATGAGGAAACGAAAATTTGAGTGTCATCAGCATAGAGGTGGAAGGATAGACCGAGATTACGGAGAAGGGAACTAAGAGGGAGAAGGTAGAAACGAAATAGTAGAGGACCAAGGACAGAGCCTTGTGGCACTCCAAAGCGAATGGGGGTAGAGTCGGATGAAACGTCGTCAATCATAACGGATTGGGTACGAGACGAGAGGTAAGAGCGGAACCAGTCAAGCACGGTGCCTGATATGCCGAGGAAAGAGTGGAGACGATCAAGTAGGATGGTATGGTCAATAGTATCGAAGGCAGAGGAGAGGTCGAGTAGAACGAGGATGGAGGCACAACCCCTGTCCGCGGCTCTTCGTAAGCAATCGGACACATTGAGAAGGGCAGTTTCTGTGGAGTGACCTGACTTGAAACCAGATTGATAGGATTCATCCATGTTACAGGCCACCATGTGACTGTTGCTGCGTGAAGCAACCACTCTCTCCAGAACCTTAGAGAGGAAAGGAAGTTGCGAAATCGGGCGATAATTGGAAGGGTCAGTGGGGTTCAGTTGAGGCTTTTTAAGAATCCGACGGATGTGGGCACGTTTGAAGGAAGAGGGAACAAGACCAGTTGCAAGTGAAGTGTTGAACAGGTGAAGAAACGTTGGAAGGATAGCAGGCAGAATTTTACATAACAGTTTAGGCGGAAAAATGTCCTTTGGGGAGTCCGATTTCTTAGATTTTTTTTAAATTTTATAGAGCCCATCTGGCAACTACCCACTTGGGCATAAGCCGCCGAAAAACACGACAGCCGATTTCTTAGAATGCGAGAGCAGGGCTGTAAGCTCCAACGCGGTCACAGCGGGGAAAACGATAAGCGGCTGAGGCGGGAAGTCAGGGAGAATGGCAGGAGCCGGGACAGAAGGCTGAAGGAGGGAAGAAATTCGAAAGAGTAGCAGGGCTAATGGGTGGGGAGACCTGGGCTGGGAAAGTAAGACGGGAGAGCAGGCGGAAGACGGTACGGGGATCATTCCTATTATCAGTAAGCAGATTACGTGAGTAGGCTTCACGAGCAGATTTTAATTTCGCCACGTAGGAAGCTGTCGCAAGTCGGAACGCCAGCGAGAGAGGGGTCGTGTCTTGCACACGGGTGCAAGCCCTTCTAAGGACCCTTTCATGGGCCCACATGGACTGCCTAGCACGGAGGAGTTCCATAGAGTACCAAGGGGCACGGTGACAACGGGAGTTCGAAGGGGTGACAAGGGGAGAGTGGGCATCAAGACAAGTGAGAAGGGGTTGCTCCAAAGAAGAGAGAATCTGGTCAGGAGAGGCAGAAGCATCAATGGGAGGAAGTTTGGAGGCCACATCATTAGATAGGGAGGGAATATCAATGGAGGCTAGTCGACGGAAAGGCTTAGGATTATGAGACAGCTGGAGAGGTATATGGAATGGGATAGAGAAGTTGAAGTCGTCAGGTTGGAAATAAGACAGTCAGAGATTACAAGGTCTAAAATGTTACCATGCGAGTGGGTAGGGGAAGAAACGTGTTGGGTGAGGGAGAAGAGATCAAGGATTTCAGAAAAGGCTTTGAAATAAGGATTGCGGCCAGGAAGGTTGAAATCACCGATGATTAGCAGAGAACCAGTGGGGGATATATATATATATATATATATATATATATATATATATATATATATATATATATATATATATATATATATATATATATATATATATATATATATATATATATATATACCTAAAATTATTCTCCCGTATGTTATCTGCACACACGTATTAGTGCTATTTTCGACATCTACAAACCTGGTGTTTGGCCTCATATGCCCCGTTGTGACTGAATGTTAGCACCTTAAAAGTCAATGAAATAACATTTTTTACGCTAGAAATTGACACCTTTTAATGGTTTTGTCTAAAATCAAAGTTTTCTAATTCAAATCCAATGTTGTACATAATTGATCTTATAATTCAAGTAAATTCAAACTAATTATAATAATCTAGAACTTATTATTAGTGTAGATGGTCTGATTTTGTTTTTAATTAGACCATCTCTGCGCCCTTGGATTTTTCAATGACAAGGTTGATTAATGTCTTTCGAGATTCTTCTGACTATGGCACTCGTGATTCAGTTTCAATGCAGCATCAACAATTTCACTTAGCTCATCAATACTGAATTCTTATAGTTGTTAGTATCGTTCTCTCCCGAAGTAAGAGGTTATTGAGGCTGGGTTTGAAGGAAATTGGGAGTAGGTAAATAGACCGATTGGTTCGTTTGGAAAAAGTTTAAATGCCTTCTCCAGAGATGCTTTGAGAAGAGTTGATTCCCAAATTTTCTCGTTAGTATGTAGTTGTAGAAAGGAATTTGATTCTTTGAAGGTTTGAAATAAAGGACTCGAAGATTTAAAGAGATTTGCGCACGTTGGAATGTTTGAAAATAATGGTGTTGAAAGTTTAATAAAGGCATCTTGCGTCAGACTGCAAGTTCCACAGTTTGAAAGAGTTTTCCTTTAGTTCGCAAAGTCGTGTTGAAAGCTTGAAATTAAGGGAAGAGGAGTTTGATGATAAGATTTGATAAAGGTATTTGATTTGAAAAGAGCCTGCACGTTTGCAGTATGAGAAGAATTTGGAAGTTCGTTACAAGAGCAACCAAATAGTTTCCTGCAACGCCCAAAATATCTGACGATATTGGATACATCACGCTGAAATAATAAAAGTGGACACACCTGATTCGCTTAATATGAGGTTAAATTGATTGAGCATAAACGCACACACAATAGTAAAAATACTTAATAGAAAGGTGAGACGAGAAAGAGATACATACACATACATGAAGGGTATTTTGAAGTCGATGCTGTCTTAGTTCTAGCCCGCAGATGACGCTTTTGGTGCACTCCGAAAGCGAAAGTAAGACTGGCACCAGTATGAAATTTCTTTGCTATCTGCTTAAAAAAAAATGTGTACGTCCACAGAAAAAGATTCATTGTCCATCACACCCACCAGAAGCGGGAGTAGGATCCCCCAAATTTACCCTGTCCAACCCAACTCCAAAGGGGTAGAGTTGTAGCGTTTACAACTCTACCTTTGAGTTTTTTGGTTTAGTTTTAAGCTGATAATACATATTAGTAGATTTGAAATTAATAAGAAATTTTATTAGACAGTGATGTCGATTATGATATAAAATTACAGCCCTGCAATTAGCCGTTGACGACCAACACAGAAATTGCCACGACCGGTACAACGGGCGAGACGCTGCAGATGCACGCAAATCCCTCATTGAGCGACGGAATATAACGGCATTTAGCGCCCCCCTCCCAAATTCAGCTGTCTCACTCTCATAAGATCCCCTTGAGTGTCGTGTTCCTGGAGTCGGACTGAGGACGTTGGAGGAGGTCAGTGGCGTTTGTACGGGAGGGGGTTGGGGTAGAGAAGCAGCGCCTCCAGCTCAAGATGCCGGACGGCGATCGATGAGTTGCCATAATGGGGACACGTCTTGGACACGCTGCTGACGACACACCAAATTGAACGAACCATTCGGGTTAGGGCCAATTAAATAACCCTATCCCCTTGTCAGGAACCTGTCCCCGTATTCACGACCCTTCCGCTTCTCAGGAACTGCGGGAACAGTGAGAAACACCTGGAAAACTCGTAAAGAGCTTTGGCCTTTTGTTCTTGGTTTCCATGTTAATTTCTTTTTACTCGCGGCTTTTTCACGTATTATATTGCTTTTTGCTTTTATTGGTTGGTGTCACTTTTTTGCCGTAAACTAAAATCGAGAACCTCGGTAAGGATTAGCTAAGGAATGTATTTGGGGAGTGAAGATAAATTCACAATGTCGCTCGGTGGCCGCTAAGCTATTTTTTAAAACCTCTTGGGGAAATCCGGGGAAGATGAGTTACAACCTTTTGTTGCACTCAAATAAACGACGTCATAATAATAACTGTAATAGGGATAAGTTAACGTTTTTGGTAATTTAATACCGTGCCGTCTCACTCGGCGGACCTTGGCTAGTATCCCTCATTCCGAAGATAAGAGGATTTAGCAGTTTTTGTACGTGTGCACGTGTATGTTGATACTCATACATGGACTCTGCCCACTCGTGCGCGTGTGAAAGACGCAATGCACAGGGAGCTTTTGGAAAAATTGCATCTGGTCCTTGTCTCCCCTCGTCACTCGTAGCTTTTTTTTTCGGCGAATTGTTGGAGGGTTCTAATTAAGCTGTGAGAGGGGTCGCCATAACATCTCTCATCTCTCTCACTCCTCTGAGGGGGAAGGGGTTAATCCAGAATACTTGTGACCAGATCCTTTTTCGGGGGTTAATAGGGAAAGGTTCATTTTTTGTTTTCCTCACATCACAACCTCGTTTTTTCCTGTCTTAATTTGCCGTGTCTCGATGAAAAAGATGAATGGAGCAATCGTTTCTGGTTTCCCAGTCGTCTCTCTGTCGTCATCGTTCAATTTGGCGTTCCTCTTTTCTGTATGGCCGAAAAATGTGACTCGGGCCATTTTATTTCGTTCCCACACATTTGTTCGTGATGTTTTCGAATATACTCCACTCTTCCCTCTCCCCTCTCTTGTCCCGCGCTTCGGCTAACATTAAAAAAAATGATTTGCTTTATTTTTTATTTCTTTTCACTTAAAAAAAACAACAAAAACATCCTTACTACCTTACTGCCCCATTGGTATGAACCGTGGGGTACTGGGTTTCTCGTTCTGTGAGTGGTCGTCTCCATCTTTTCTAAACCCCTTGCTTGGTCTTTCACTTATTGTTTTTTTTTTAAGTAAAGCAAACTCATTATTTCGTCTCTTTTGCATTGTGTTTTGAGTGGCAAAAATTAGGAAGAGGCAGCCCCCTTTTCCAATTGTTGGAACGCATTTAATAAATTTCCTCTGTGGAGAGATCGGGGAGGGGGCAGTTGTGTATTATTGGAAGTCTGGTGGCTTCAAGAAGGGGTTAGCTGGAATTAACTTCACCTGCGCTGAGATTGGAAGTTGGGGTCTTTGCACAGGAACACTTGGTTGTCAAGAAACGAATCGTTTTGAATATAACCTGAAAAAAAAACTTTCTAAAACACTGTAAACTTTTACAGTACTATAGTCGCCGCAGCGAGAAATGGATGATGGGAGTGCGGCAAGCACCGTCACAGGTGTCTCTCCACTGTGCCATATCTCCACAGATCAGCTGCCCGCCTCTCTCTCTCTCTCTCTCTCTCTCTCTCTCTCTCTCTCTCTCTCTCTCTCTCTCTCTCTCTCACTCTCTAGGGAGCTAAATTAATTCTTAGGACAATGACGCTCGCACATTGTTCGTGTGACCTCGGTTGGTAAGTTCACCCTCATCTTCCATATCTTTCATCATATAATTATCAATTATTTCGTTCACTGCACATGGTCTCATTAGAAAAAGGTATTACGATATGAAGGTGTAGAGCGATATTAGTCCATTTACTTACGATATTGTCCATAAACAGTCCTTTACTTAAGTCAGGCATCTAACATCTAATTAAGCTTTAGATAACATAAACATAAAGGATAAAAAAAAGCCACCAGGACCTATCAAAGTCATTCCAGCCAGAGTATCCCCAAACCCATAAAGCCACCACCATGTATAATTTGCGTCCATTGGATTGCGTTATCAACCATTAACCAGGAGGCTCGTCAAACTGTGTTTATAATACAAAACCCCAAGCATGCAAGTACTAATTTAAACTGGACTATAATACATTTATACAGATAAACATGCAAAATCACCCCAAGAGTGATTCCAAGAATCCATGAATCTATTACTGAAATAATATTTCATCAAATCAAACAGCATCCATATTTTTTTAATTAGGCTCCAGCTCAATAAACTTCCCTCAATTTATTATTATTAATTCCCTTAAGCATTTTAAAAAGCAGGATCATATGCTGTGGGCGTTGTTAATAATAATGGTAGCTAATTCCTTGATTCCAGTTCACATTTAATAATGTTTCTTTTTCTTAAAACAACAATCATTTTCTGACGATGTTGCATAAAAAAATGTTAATCTAAACATTCACAGGATATTTCACTTTTGAACTTCCACTTCCTATATGTGTTGCATTCACAACTAGCATAGAGTGGGAGGGGGTGCTATAAAATTCTCACAGCATGCAACAGCCTCACTATTATAACCTGGTCCCTCAAGACAGTCCCACAGCAAGCCCGGCCCCACTTAATTGTGGCAACGTTGTTGAGGCCTACAGCAGAGGACGCACGATCAAAGCTTTCTCCCTTAATCCCCTCCCCTCCCCCTTACAGTTTGGAGGATGAGAGGTCATATGCTCCCAGGGGGCTATTAACAACAGCCTATTTCAGTCCTTCTGGACTTTTGTGTTTAGTTTCGCTTTTTATTCTTCCCGCATTGATTGTCTGCTCTCATTGGTAATTAGTAAATTATTTTTGCAATTAGTCGTTTGTCCATTACGTGTAACACCATTGTTACGGCCCAGTTTTATGGACAATAATTGTCGATATTCGGATTCCGTGGCTCGGGTCGTCCTTTGCGCCTCTTTTAAAGTTCCCTAACTTTTTTTTCTTCCTATTTTCTTCTCCCTAGCCCCCACGGGGGTTATGGGTTTAATGCCTTTGCTACACCTGAAACTTGGAGGAACGGCACCCCCTCCCAGCCCCAATGCCTGCAGGAGGCTGGATAGATATATATATATATATATATATATATATATATATATATATATATATATATATATATATATATATATATATATCTCACACACACATACTTTCACAAACGCCACCACTTCTTTACAATTCTCTCTGAACGATATTCCCTCGTTGGCTTTGCGGTTTCAGTTTCGCCCCACCCCCCCCTCACCACTACCGAATAGGCTTTCGGCAACTCACGTTATACGCCTGCATATCTTCACTTCCCCTAACCTCACTATTTTCTTTACGAGGCGCATTTCCAAAACGTTCGCCGAGATGCTCTCTCTTCTTAGCATTATTGTAAAAAAAAAATCTCCTATTTATCTCCCGTTTCCTTTAAATGGTACATAGACGTCGTGAGTATTTTTGTGCAAAACTGAAAAGTTCGACCCCACAAAACTGAAATTCTCCCTCCTATCACTGATGGAGTAAATCAGTTTTGTTCCTCGGTGTGGATGGGTGTGGAAGCTGCCTTCTTTCCCCCTCCGTATTCTCACCCATCCCCCTCAATCCATCGAACGTCGGTGCTCCGAAGAGCCCATTAAAATACCTCTCAAACCAATCCCCTACATTTATCGGCCGGCAAACCGTTCGGTTGGGAAAATATTTTTGTTCGCCCGGTCTCCACGTGATGGAGGACGAATGGCGATGGCCTACTCGACAACCAATCAACCCAGCGGTCGATGAATCGACCCACGTTAGCAACTTCGTCCAGATTGATTTAATTTGCTTTCAAATTTATAATCCCGTCAATTATGATGTGAACCGCGTGTTTGCAGGCTGGCTGAGATCGCACGAGCACGAGTTGTTTGCTCCGACCGTCTCTAGCGCTCTACTCGTGTGTACGCGATGCTGATGCGTATTTTGTGCACTCGGATGCTTGTGTGTATGATTTTTTTTTCTTATCTTGAGCGATTCGGAATTACTTCACGCAACGGTTTAATTACAGACTTTTATTATTATTATCTTGCCCAAGGAAAAATGGGATGGTTTTGTGCTTAAGTACGTGTCCACCCCACTTTTTGCGAAAACGGTTCATGATTATTATTATTATTTAAAAGTAAGAAGCGAAATAAGAGCATCCGTAAAATTCTTATGAAGGGGTTCCTAAAAATGTGTGAAGGTACAAGTTGCTCCAATTAATCCTACACACTACACTGATTTTATCTGTGGCATGTTTAATTATAAATAAACTGGATAGGAAATTTACCAATAAAATATATTAAATTTAGTTAAATTTGTTTACGTTCTCGTAGTATTTCAAGCAGTGCTGTCGAAACATTTTGTAGCGGCATTGTTTCAAAACCTGGCTGCCAAATTTTTTCCAATTTAATTAATTTATATATTTATTTAGTTTTTAATCATCGACATCGCAAAAGTATTCGCATTAACATTTGTCTTTTTTTATCTATATATTTAATTTTCAAACCTAAAGTTATAAAAAAAATATTCTTACTTGGAAGCACAAAATATCAAAACTTAGCGGTATCATGCAAATTCGAGGATTTCTAAAACCTAACTAGTTATATCGTAGTTAACTTGAACTTGTCTGAAACCATTGAAAAATGTGACATGACTAGCTTGAGAAACTACATAGAATTAAAGCTAATGGTAATTGTTAACTTTAGTGGCGCACGCTTTTTCTTAGCGATTTTGTGCGTTTTAGGGTCGCATCATTGGGTATTAGGTAATTGTTAACTTTACTGGCGCACGATTTTTAGCGATTTTTTGTTATTTTTCTAGCTTCTTTTTTGACTCACTCCATTGTTTTGAGCCAATGAAAGCTACTTTTTAAAGATATTTTTTTAAAGTTAGGTAAGTTAGGTCTTAAGTTTATGTTACTTAATAAGGTAAAAAAAGGTTCACCACAAACCAAAACACCACCTTCACGATTTGTTCAATAGACAGATGGGAGCCGGCGAAAAAAGTCCCTTTGCGAGCGAACGATTTGAATCGGCACCGTTCTCTGTTGCTCCCCGCGCTAACAAACGACTTATCACGCCGGAAAAGAAGATCTTTGGTAACACTTACAGGTCGGGCACTCGCTCTTGATGTTTATTAGCTAGTGGTTTACTAAAAAATCGAAGGTTTTATCGTTGTCGGATAAAACAGAGCCTAAAGTTAGACGGTGGACAGACAACGATCACACGTCACAGGCACTTGCCATTTTGAAAATCTGCATGGCCAGGCCTACATTCGAATATTTATACCATCCACGCGCACGGAAAAGAGGCATCGATTTCAAAATTCCAAACAACGAGCAAAGGTTTTTTGTATCTCAAACTTTCTCTAATAAACCATCCTATACCGAATGGATTATTTTGCAACGATAATACGAAATAGTGCCGTACAAAATAGTTTGTAAAAAAGCAAAAAAAAGGCTTTTTCTAGTTCGATTTCAGTTCACAAAAAAACAAAGGAAAACTAAATCAAAAGAATAAATAGCGTCAGGCATAGATTATTTAGGAGAGATCAAGGAAGAGCTGACGAAGTGGGCGAGAATTTCCAAAGTCGAAAAGTTTGGTAAAGGGAACGGCATCGTCAAGATCGTATTTGAGAGTATCGAGATTGTGGACAGGGCCAAAATGAGAGTCTCCTGGGATTCTACCAGCACGTGGCCCCGGGGCTTATCGAAGGAGAGGAGTACATTCACGTGGACTGCTGCTAAAAATGGTTCACCATCGAGAGGCACCTCACGAGAGTGTAAGGAATCCCATTTCACTTGCTCTAACTGCGCTCAGTTCGGTCACGAATGGAGGCAGTGCGGGGCTGAGAAACTTAAATGCGTCAACTCGGGAGGAGACCACAGGGGCCGACGGCCGAATATTCGACTCATACGCTCTGCTGACTACCTTTACTTGCTTAGTAATGGACTTTGAGCATCGCCTACATCGAAAAGAGCCTATTCTGGAAGTCTTTTGGTGAATTTCGCTTCACCCTTCAAAAAGAGAGAATACTATTTTTCATCGAGGATTCATAAGTCAATGAGAGCTTAAACACCTCACTGCTCCCGTCCATCGCCCTGCGTGCGAACCTGTTCGGATGTCTGCCATTCATTGATTTCGTCTTAACTATGCCGGCCAGTTGGGCTGACAAAATTAAGGGCTTATGTGAAAACTGGTTTGAGGACTAGCCCACAGCGGAAGCATCAATCAGAAATTATCTCGAAACTGGGGCATAACTGCGAGCCCCGGGCAGAGGAGAGATCCCGGGAGTCCCGGCCAGAATCATAGAGGGAAGTAACACCCGTCTCTATGTAGTTAGATGCAATTATGACGCAAGTACCCCAAGGGGGTGGCAAAACTTTACGGCCGTTGATTCGACCGCTACTGCATCAAGTCCACCATAATTCACCGCTCTTGAGGTTCCCATTCGAGATCCATCCCATCTACGAAGAGCAGGTCAAAAACCCCGAGTCCTTCCCCGAAGAAGCAAAACCCTGGGCACAGTAAAACCACCCAGCCAGCCCCCAAGAAGAAGAAGAAGCATATGTAAAAACAATTCACCATGTTAAGGAACGCACTGAAGATATTGGAAATTAATACCAACGGCTTGACGACGAAAAGACATCTTTACGGAAATGTATTCAGGGAAATTGATGCGGACATCATCTTAATTTCGAAACACGGGATCGACACGCGTAGTGCAGAAATGAAAATCTGGAACTACGATGCGTTGATCACAAATTATTCGCAGGAGTGGTTCGACAGAGCCACTATTGCAATAAAGAAAGGGATTAAATACAAGCAAATAAGAAATCTAGAAGAATCCTACCTCGCGATTGAGGTCGAACTCGACATAGGAAAGTTGGTCATTGCTACCAGATATCAACCGCCAAGGAAAGATGATTTACCAATTCACACTCTCACTGGCTTATTTGGCAGAAGAGCCGCCACTAAATTAATGGGGGATCTGAACGCCAGATGCCGAGAATCCGGTTACAGGACCTTCAACGGTATAGGAAGAAGCCTGGACCTATTGCTGGACAGAAATATTGCCCAGCGAATAGGCCCCGACTTCCCCAGCTTTGCCAGAGCAGGAAGTGCCGCAAAACCAGACATCTGTCTGGCAAATCGTCAGCTGCCGTTCAATTGCTACATGGAACCAGTCCAGGTACCATGTGGTAAACATATAGGGATCCTACTCACTATCAACAGGAACCCTATAGAAGTTCCAGCTGTAATCAGAAATAACTACAGAAGAGCATACTGGACACGGTACGCGCGCCTTCTCGATGCCTACTGTCGTGGTATGACATTATATTAAATCAATCCCATATTATATCTATGGGGGAGGGACCAATAACTTGAAGGCGAGCCGACAAAGGTACGGAACACCACGAGCTTCGACGGGCGGAGGGCTAGATAAGAGTGCAACGAGGTCAGGTATAATATGGGCAATGGCAACGCTCAAGGTTACTTAAAGAGGCATGTACAAAAATATAATTTTAGATAAAAATAATAAGAGAATTGATGGGCAAAATTACATCAGAGAATTATTGGGCAAAATTGCATCAGATGAACGAAGGGGGGGGGGATTGTAGTTATGAATCAGACTATGAACTTCAATTTATGTTATTACAGGAGACTATTCAAATGGGGGGAATTAACTCAATTGGGTTACTGAAGGGGGAGAGGGGTTGGCTTACAGAGGATTCCGAGTGAGACGGTGGGGTAAGGCTTCACGGATGTCTTCTGCACGCGAGGCGAGGGTGCTCAAAACTTCTGAGCGGGAACTTAAAGTGATGACGGTTCTCCAAAAAAAAAAAGGGGGGGGCGGTAACGTCCAGGGGAGAGTATTTCGGCCACCCGAAAACGTGGGGCGAACGAGGAGGGCTTCGACAGGAGTTGATGAGAGAAGTCGGAAAAATCACTCGGTAGCGATCGTTAAATGGAATTACCTCATTGGCTGGAGTTAATTCCAATACACAAATAGTTCAGCTGTCACTTTGCTTTGTTGTTAGCACCTGACTTGGAATTGGGGGAATCTTCTTGGGTCCGGGCGAGACTTCTCAACTCTGTGTCTGTCTCATGGGAAACGAGCACTATATACGTCTGAGGCTCTCCACGTGGGGGGGGGGGGGGTAGTGGGAAACAGCTCTACTCGAATGGCCTCGAATCTTCTTGCCGAGGCTATTCTAACCCGTGTAAATATGGACCGTGGTGACGCGGTTCGAGGCTACCGCTTGTGGAAGGGGGGCAGGGTTAGGCTTACCAATTTAAGCCTAACAGAATCTTCTCCAGCACATGGAACTTCCGTGCTGGAAAGGAAATTCCACGTGGAATTCCTCCACACCTACGATCCGCCGAACTTAGACGAGGCAATTCTCGAGGAGATTGACAAGGTACTTGACGACCTCAATAACCATCTCATCAGCGCAGATAGGGCTTGTATCCCTAAATCCGAGTATAGGACCATCTCTACCTACAGATGGACCGAATACATGAAGAATTTATACCGTGAGCTGAAATTATTGTATGAAATCAACATCAGGAATGCATCAGTTCACTCAATGCAACGAAGTAAAGAAATCAAAGAAGAACTCAACCAGTTGATCCTCGAACAACAATGGAGACGATGGGATGATGCGATCGATAGCCTTGATCACGAAGCAACTCACAAAGATTTTGGGAAAAAGATCAGAAATCTCAAAGGATCGATTGAGAAGAAGAAGATCAAGTTACACAAAGAAGATGGAAACATCGAAACGGAAGAAGGAAGAATTGAAGAGATATTCTGAAGTTATTGGGAAAAATCTTCAATATAACAGGAGGAAAACGAAGACTATGACCTAGAGTTTGAAAGCAACATCATAGACAAGTTCACCGAACAAATACACAAGACGCACCCTCACCACTAGTTGGATAGACAGCGCGACGGAGACGCCGAGATTGCCGAAGAAGAACTACTCAGCGCGCTCCGCTCATTCCGACAAAAAGCCCCAGGACAATCGGGGCTTACAAAGTTAAACTTTGAAAAGACGCCAGCCAATGTCATTGAAGGGATGAGAAGGATATATAACACCTTTCTGAACACGTGATACATTCCAGATGCATATAAAACGACTAAGATGATTTTCTTGCCTAAGCACGGAAAGGACCCAACGTTGAAGGAGAGCTACCGGCCAATTTCACTTCTAGAATTTGGCGGGAAGCTCTTCGAGAAGATCTTCAATAGAAGACTGGTGTCTCACCTGGAGGAGAACTCCCTCTTCAACCAACATCAATTCGGTTTTAGGAGGAAGCGAAGTACGGAGATGGCGATTAATGTCATCATGGAAAAGCTAGCCCAAGCAAAACGGGAAAGGATTTACGTGGACATTGTTTCTCGGGATGTACCAAAAGCGTTTGATAAGGTGTGGCAACGGGGAATGCAGTACAAGATCTTATGACTGGGCCTAAGTGAAAACTTAGAAAAAACTCTCTGTGACTATGTCATGGAGAGAGCGGCGTACATCAGTTTAGGGTGCACGGACGAACCAAAGTTTCCGCTCACTGCGGGCCTCCTGCAGGAGGGTGCCTGTCTCCCATTCTACTTGATTTACACCGCTGTCCCAGCCCCTTTTAGCCTCACTTGCCTCAACATTCAATTCGCCGATGATTTCACCCAGATAATCACTTGTCCATGGAGAATGTGCCTTGGCAAGCTCGTATGACAGCAGCAGAAATTGAAAACCTTAACACCTACGAGGCCCGGTGGAAGAATTTCACCAACCAAGAAAATTTTAAAGTAGTCCCCATAAGCAGGAGACTACGACGTCAGGGGGGGGGGGGGGGGTAGACGTTATCCCTACACTACGGAGTGCAATGTACTCGGAGTGAAGATTACTTCAACCGGGTACAAGAATCACGTCTAAGAGAGAAACACCAAGACCACTGCTGCAGTCAAAACTCTATACATGTTCAGAAATTTTCGTGAAAGCAATAAGAAAAAGATCTACAATGCACTTGTACGATCGACACTGCTATACCCAACGTTTCCGCCCTCTTATGTGTCTCGAAGACACGAAAGCGGAAACTACAAGTGGTGCAGAATAAATTATGTACCTAATTACAGTTACATACAGGCGAGAGAGAAGACGCCAGGAAGAGCTGCACCGGAAGGCGGGGATAAGTCCCATTAATGTTGTCATAGAAGAATGGACAAGTAATATGCAGGAACTGGTTAATCGAGAATTGGAAGATGATATCGTCCAAATGATTAACCAGAACAGAAGAAGAAGAAGTCGCGCCAGATTTCCGAGCTCCGCTGGGCTTTTAGCTGGCGGAGCAGAAGTGCTGTTCTACGCATGAAAATAAGAATGTTTTTACCAAGACCCCAAAAAACGATCAAGAAAAAGATTACCCAATTATGAAACCTCATCGATTTTTACAAGAATTCACCGATGAAGACCCAAAAATACCGAAGAAGACAACCAAGAAAAAACAAAAGACACGATTTACACTCGCTACATGATATACAAAAAACAAAGACACTAAGAACAACACTAAAGTGATTTAAAGTAATTTATTACCACAACATCAAATGCGCATATCACCCCAAAACATTAATCTTTTTTAACACAAATGGCTCAATGTCATATTATATAAAATAACTCAAAGACAACAAAGGAACCACAAAACAAAAAATATTTAAAAGCGATAGGCCTGATCACCAGGCCCTCTTAGCATCCCTTTGCGCCCTACAACACTTCTTTCTCTTGTCTATTTTCCGCTATCTGTCCCCATACCCTTTCTTTATCCCCTACCCACACCTACACTATTACATCAAATTGTAATTGACCACAGGGCCCTGGCCATGAAGTGTCCCATCCGCAAAGAATCGATACGGACGAAGAGGAAATGAGCAAATTTAGTAAAGTAGGCAAAGGCGAAGTCATTCGCAAAAGCGACAGCTACAACGAATAACTTTGGACTCAGCGTCGAAACTGGTGATACCAAGCGAGGGCCGGGAGATAATGGTTATGGTCATTTTCGCCCACCTGGCAAACACGCGAGTCCCGGTACTTTTGCGGAAGGACTCAACCGCCTCTTGCGGAAAAACGGAACTAAAAAGAAGCTGTGGTTCCCGCCTAACCCCGCCTCCCAAGACGTCCTAAAAATACAGTTTACTGACCTTCCCCATTAAGAAGAACCAGCGCAACAAGAAAAAGAAAAGAGTGCTGAAGGACAAACTACCACCAACATTACCCTAATATCAAACCCCCCAAAAAAGAAGAGGCAAAGAGGAAAGAAGAAAAAGGAAAAAAAATAGAAAAGGAAGAACAAGACACCCATACGTCGGAGGAAGAGGAGGAAGAAGAGGAAGAAAAGGACGTCGAGAAGCCACGTTACCAAGCAGTTCCCATCACCGAGAAAATGGAATTCCTTGAACGGGGGCTTCTTCTTCGACGGAGAGGAACTATCCACCAGGGTCTTCGGAGCATCGCCCGGTGTTCACCCCCCTCCCCTCTAGGAAACCCGTGGCATTTAATCGCGGGTTTACGGAAAGGGAAATACAAGGGGTCAAGTGCGAGTCAGTACTCCCCACTGGAAGTTAAGAAACTACTATTGGACGGTGCGATCCTACATCCGTGATTCGTGCGTCCAAACCATCAAGCTGGTTAGTAGGGGATGAAAAGCTGCCGAAAGCAACTTATATATGAAAGTGGCAGTGTGAAACATTATAACGAAAGTGTCTCATAACGATTAAAAACTGTCTACAGTTCAAATAAAAAAGAAAAACAGGTGTCAGAAATATGATATAAAGTAACAAAGGTGTCTAATCATAATAAGAGAAATAACGGTCGTCGTACTAATTAAAAATATCTAAAAAAAAAATGATAAAAGTGTAAATAGTTCAAATGATTAAAATCCAAGTGTCATAAATGTTAAACAAAGCAGTGGAAATAAATCATCCGAAAGTGGCTTGCATTTAATAATAGTGTGTAAAATTCTAACAAAAGTGTCTCACAGCGATTAAAAAGGGTCAATACTTCATAAAAGTGATATAAGTAAATAGGTATAATCATAACAAGGAAAATAATGGTGGTAGTAATAAGTAGAAATGTCTAAAAATTATAACAAAGTATCAATAGTTCAAATTATTAAAATCCAAGTGTCATAAACGTTAAACAGCAGTGGAAATTAAGGCAGTAATGGTCGCAATTATATTAAGGACCATATTAATGGCAAATAAAAGCGAGTTAAGATAAGTGACGAATAAAAAGTGAGTCAAAGGTAGGTTAAGAGCAAACTCAATAGAATCATTGTGAAAATAGTATAATTTTACTATCATTGTAAAAAATTCCAAAATCAAAAGTGAGAAGAACTCAATAGAATCATTGTGAAAATAGTATAATTTTACTATCATTGTAAAAAATTTCCAAAATCAAAAGTGAGAAGAACAAGATAAATTATCATTGGAATAATATCCAAACAATCAAATGTGGGTTAGAATAAAATAATCAACATTGTAAAAATAATTAAATAATTATCAAACGAATGTTAAAGTTATAAAAATAATCATATTAATAATAATAAATTTATATAAATTGTAATTGTTAATCATTTTTATAAAAGTTGACTAGCTGGTCGCCGGCGCCTTTACTGTATTTAATTTCCACGAAATTTGCCTTCCTTTTTGTTAACTTGTACCCCAACCCACGACAAGGTAGGGGTGCGGACACTAACCTTTCATCTTTCTGATAGTAAAGTTAAAGTTTCTTTTCATTCCTATTTCCATTCTGACTCCACCATTCTTCACCGATAAAGGAAGAAAGACATTGAAGATGATCGCATAGATCCAAAGCTCAGAAATTAAACTCAAGTTTAGTTTTTACCAAACACATTTCAATTAAAAAAAAAGAGATGAACGTAGAAGTTGTTTAACATCTACAAGCTGAGCTAAAAAACATAATAAAACTAGAAAGTTTCCAAAGAAAACTGGGGAACAATGTATTTGGTGAATTGACAAAAGTAAATTTTCTTACCTAATTCGAGCATACTGAATTCAAATCCGAAATCAGATTCTCTCTAAATGCTACAGATTTTTCGTAATATCAATAATTAATATACAATAATTTTCATTTTATCACGCCTATCTTCATGCCCTGAAATAATTTTGAATCATCCTTTTGCGTTATTTATAGTAAAGCAGGTTTTTTGCACAAGCATTTTATTGCATATGAGAAGAAACTTGAATCAGACATTAGTATTACAAATACTGTATTCAAATAGATGCTAATTTATTAATGACCGTACATCAGGCTGGAGGACCTCTTCTTGATTCCAATCGGGCAAAAATTTGCGTTTGTAACTCTTTCTCTTTTAAGTCTTCTCTGGCTGATCTCTTCTAATCGTCCAGCAGTAGTCCGCCATCATGGGTCTATCCCAGTGACCTTGGTAGCGCTCTTCCATCGTCATCAAATCCTGATAGAAGCGTTCCCCTTGTTCGTCGCTCACAGCTCCCAGATTCTCTGGGAAGCGGTCTAGGTGACTATTTAGGAAATGCAGCTTCACACTCATGTTGCATTCCAGCTCACGATATGCTAAAAGCATATTAGTAACCAGATCCTCGTAGTTATGCGCTTTTTTGTTTTCCAAGAAGTTACGAACAACGGCAGAAAATGAGAGCCAAGCTGCCTTCTCTTTTTCATTATGACATGGTGTTCACGAATCTAGAATCACTCAGAAGTCTTCGGATTTGGGGACCATCAAATACTCCTGCTTTTATTTTTTCGTATGATAAAGCAGGAAACGCCGATACTATGTACTGAAAACAATCATTGTCAGTGCTCAGCGCCTTGACATACTGCTTCATCAACCCCAGTTTGAGATGAAGTGGAGGGAAAACGATCTTCTCTCGACTTACGATTGGCTCATTAACAATGTTTGGCATTCCTGCTTCCAAAGTTTCCGGAACTGGCCAATCCTTTTGGGATCAGTGTTTGTCACGGGCTAGACTGTCCCACATACAGATATAGCATGGAAACTTTGTATATCCCTTCTGCTGGCCAAGGAGGAAGTTGACCATCTTAAGGTCTACACATATGATCCAATTGTGTTCATGGCACTTAAGTAAATCCGTGACCATTCTTATGTCAGCGTGAGTTTCTCGCAGATGGACAGAGTGACCGAGAGGAACTGCACTAAAGTCATTGGCATTATGCAAAAGGACACACTTGAGGCTACGCTTGGAGCTATCCAAAAACAGTCTCCACTCAGCAGGGCTATAGGTGCCAAGTCCCAACTCGGTAAACAGACCAGGAACATCGCGGCAGTATACAAATTGTTTGTCCTCAGAGAAATACTTAACAAATGTACTCTCCCTTGTTGGGTAATATGATACCCGTACCGACTTGTCAAGCATATGTTTTTCACTCAACCTGGAGGATAAAAGTTCTGCAGCTTTCTTGGGGAGCGCCAAATCACGTATTAAGTCATTCAAATCATCTTAATTGAAACAGTGAGGAGGTAATGACTGCTCAGCATCTAATGATGAATTTGCAGACTCTGGATCCATTCCGTGGACGTCCATATCAGGTACATCATTTTCATCCTCGGAGGAAGCATATCCACTGAAAATCGGAACTGGTAAAGACTCAGAATGAGGTACTGGCCGGATCGCCGAGGGAATGTTGAGGTAGTCGATCTTGTGCCCATTTTTCTTGCCAATCCCTTTAGTATTCACCAGACAGAAATAACAGTCCGATTTACATGATCCTTTGTCTCTCGCCACACCATGGAGATTCTAAAAGGAAGACCATTTCTCTTTCCTTTCGTCCACTCACAGCATGTGGGGCCCACTTCTTATCTTGGTCGCCAAGAGGAACATCAAAATATGCCTTATAAGTGCGGATCACAAAGTTTGATATATTGCGCCTTTGACGAACTAGCATGTAACAGCCACATATGTAGCAGAATGTGTTTGGATCATTCACGCAATTTCCTCTTGACGAAGCCATCACTCTAACATGTGACCTGAAAAAAGAAACAATAATGTCAATATTTTGCACAATAACACTTATTACTATTATCTTACTACTGTGTACTGTGAAGTATTTGCTTTCTACTAGTACCCTCTCTGTCCGTCCGGAGGGCAGTTTTCGGGGAAACAAGAAAATAGAAATTACAGAATAACTATAGCATGTAGGTAAAAATGGATTATATAGTTGAAATCGGCATGAAAAAACGAATTAAAATTGGCAGATAAATCTAAGTCAACAGAAAACGTGATTAAAATTGTTCCCCTGTGAAATTAATAAATGGGAAATATAATATGGTCTTTAACAAAATCTGAATATATATATACACATATATATATATATATATATATATATATATATATATATATATATATATATATATATACATATATATACAAGCCGCTGTTCTCTTTCTTAACAGGAAGAGTTTGGTTATTATTATTATTATTATTAAAGTTCCAAGCCACAACCCCAACTGGAAGAGCAAATAGCTATAAGCCCAAGGGCCCCAGCGGGGAAAGAAACCTGGTATGGAAAAAACGAAACAAAGATTAAGAAAAACATAATAAATAAACAGAAAATTAAAAAAAAAAAAAAAAAAAAAATTAAATGCTATAATGTTAAAAATATTATAATATTATATATGTGTGGATAATGAATAAAATATTAAAGTTATAAGTTTCTGTTAATTAAAAATGTATTAGCACCCACTTTAAATTTCTGAAGTTCCAAGGACTCAACAACAACACTAGGAAGTTCATTCCACAGTTTAGTTGTGTTAGGAATGAAACTTCTTGAAAACTGTGTTGTGTTGAATCTCATAGGCGTAAAGGCCCTAATATTGGCATTTAGTACACCTCTGGTAACTCGTTGAGGGGCATATAAATTGGGCAGATCGTGATGCAGTGGATGATCTGCATTGTTAAAAATTTTATATAAGATGCATAAGGAGCTTATTGCTCGCCTGTGCCACAGATCAACTTTGAGGTCAGGAATTAAAAATTTTATTGCTCTCAAATTTTTATCTAATAAATTAAGATAAGAGTTGGCTGCCGAACTCCAAACAGGGGCGCAATATTCAAAACACGGAAGAATAAAAGCATTAAAACAATTTTTAAGAACAGTCTGCTCTCCAAATACTTTGTAAGATTTCCTCAAAATGCCAATTTTTTGAGCAATAGAGGAGGAAATAGATCGAATGTGATTCTCAAAAGTAAACCTAGAGTCAAGCATAACTCCAAGCAACTTAAAAGAATCACATATGGAGATGGGAATGTTATTTATTAAAAGATCTGGATGGGGAGGATCTAGTGTTCTGGATCTGCTAACAATCATACTCTGGGTTTTCTTTGCATTTAACTTCATGCCCCATGAAGTGCACCAAACATTTATCTTAGCCAGATCTCTATTTAAAGACTCTGCAACCGATGCTCTCAACTCAGGAGATGGGACTGGGGCTATTAGAGTAGCATCATCAGCATAGGCTATAAGTCTATTTTCCAGTCCAAACCACATATCATGGGTATATAAAATAAACAGTAGAGGACCAAGAACACTGCCTTGTGGTACACCAGATAGCACCTCTCTCTCATCACTAAAATTATTGTCAACATAAACCTTTTGATGTCGATTTGTTAAAAATTGTTCAATAATATTTAAAAATACACCACCTACTCCCAACTGCTTCAACTTAAATATCAGGGCCTTATGATTGACACGGTCAAATGCGGCACTGAAATCCAGGCCAACTAAGCGAACTTCTTGACCAGAGTCTAATGATTTTTGGACAATGGTGGAGACTGTGAGAAGTGCATCACAAGTGCTCAGACCCTTACGAAATCCAAACTGCAAAAAGGGAAACAGACGATTAAGCTCGGCAAAAGTACTTAAACGTTTAGCTAGTAAACGTTCAAAAATCTTAGATAGAACAGGAGTTATAGAAATGGGCCTATATTCAGTAGGGTTAAAACTACCACTTGCACTTTTACATAGTGGAGTGATGTTACCAATTCTCCAACATTCGCAAAAAACTACCACTCCTCGCCAGCTTCCGAAGAATAACGGAAAGCTTGGGAGCCAAATACTCTGCAGTTTTCTTAAAGAATAAAGGGAATATACCATTTGGGTCAGTACTACCATAAGCATCCAGATCAAGAAGTAACTGTTTTACTTCACTTGAACGGAAAGCAATCTTGTTTAACCTTGGTTCAGGGAAACAAGTGTCAGGTAGAGTTAGATTCTCATTACTTTGTTTATTATCAAAAACATCAGCCAACAGTGTTGCCTTTTCTTCAGGACTAAGGGTAATGGAACCATCAGGTTTAAGAAGGGGTGGCATAGATGAATCATTCCCAAAAAGAGCAGACTTGAGAGTGGTCCAGAATTTGTGGGAATTTGCTGTGCGCTGAAGAGTTCCCTTTGTGGTAGTATTGAATTCAACTTCAGCATTATTATATACCCTCTGAGCTGCTGTTCTGTAGTGCACATAATTATCCCATAGAAAGGCAGATCTACTCCCCTTCCACAGGTTGTAGGCTTCTTGTTTCTGCATATGAGCCCTCTTACAGTCATCATTAAACCAGGCTTTGTCCTTAGTGCGATATCTGATCATACGGAATGGAACATGTCTATCAATAATTGAAACAATTTTATCATTCAAAATACGAACTGCTTCAACCTCCTTATATATTAGTGGCCAGTTGATCCGGGAGATATCATTTAATATATTGCACCAGTCTACTTGAGATTTGATGAATACTTTGCTTGTATGAGCTATATTAGGAATAGATTGCTCAATACAGATAGTTATAGAAATTGCACAGTGGTCAGAAGTTCCCACAGGAGGATCAACAGCACTTGTAACGACTCCAGGGGAATCAGTGAAAACCAAGTCAAGGCAGTTCCCAGATGAATGGGTAGGCTCCCTAATGACTTGCTCACAACCCGACTCACACGCAAAATCATAAGCCCTGATACCATGACAGTCAGTAGGGGAGACAGAAGACAGCCATTGCCTATGATGAGCATTGAGGTCTCCCATAAATACAAAGCAGGCTTTCCGGTCATTTTCCTGTACCTTGGCCATGGCAAGGAGCAGACAATCAAAAATAGTATCATCTAAGTCTGGATTGCGATAGACAGAAAAAAGATAAAAATTATTTTGCTTACCACATACTTTCATAACTTGCATCTCATGGCAAGAACAAGCATAGGAGGTCTTTGAAGCAGAGTAACCATTCCTAATGTAAACTGCCAATCCTCTAGCCCTAGGAATGGCATCACGCCTAAGTAAAATTGGTTTTTTGAAGCCTGGTATAAGTAGTTCAGAGACATGCCTCATATTTGAAACCAGGGTCTCTGAACAGAGTAAAATGTCATGAGACTTGGATGAAGCAGTCAAGTCTTTAATATTGGCATGTAGGCCCCTAATATTAATATAGAGTAGACGACATTTTATCTGACGAGGATGACCAGGTCCAGGGTTGAGCTCAATATCTCCTGATAAAATTAAAATCGATATTAAAAAAATAATATTAGCAACAAGATCTTCAACAAAAATAACAATTTGTACAACAACAACAACAACAATTTGTACAAAATTATTCAATAGCAAAACTTTCATTAACTGAATATTATATGTCGGAAAAAAACTGGTCAACATGATGGAGCCGACACATCATGCAAGGCAAAATTCCCTTCAGGACGCCACAACAACTGAGGGAGGACAGTAATGATGACTTTGGAATGAAAAAGAATAAAGAAAAGAGAAAAGAAAAGAATAGACCAAGGCAACCTCTTGAAAAGCCATCAGAGCCTCTTTGCTCATCTATTAAGCCTGCCCTACACACCATTTGAGTAAAACAAGAGGAGGAATGAAAAATAGGAAAGTATGCCTAAATGTACCCTTAGGCAGGGATCTCAAACACAAGAGAGTGGAAGACCATGGTACAGAGGCTATGGCACAATCCAATGCATGAGAACACCTTTCTGTCAGGGAGGTCCCTTAGCCTTAGACTGAAGTGTCTATCCACAAGACAGTGGAGGGTTTGGATTCAGAGTTATCCCTCTCCTAGGCGGATTGTCAACCAAGACTTCGAGCTCCACCTGCCCGGGTTTGAGTTCGGAGTTGTCCCTCTCCTAGGTGGATTGTCACACAAGACTATGAGCTCCACCTGCCCATACCGTAACCCTGGTATAGGGTGGCTACCGAGCGCTACGCCTTGCCAAAGGGCGACTCGTGATTTTGTCCGGGGCTGCTTATTCAGTTTATTCGCAACTAACCTCTATATCTAGAGGCCTTCCCCCGATCCGCAACCTGGGGACCCGATGGATGGCAGTTGTCAACATAAACCTTTTGATGTCGATTTGTTAAAAATTGTTCAATAATATTTAAAAATACACCACCTACAGAGTAAAATGTCATGAGACTTGGATGAAGCAGTCAAGTCTTTAATATTGGCATGTAGGCCACACCCCTGCGGGGTGTGGCCTACGGCATTATTTGCAAATCTTAACCGCCTTTTTTAATCCCCTTTATAATCTTTATTTTAACACCCTGGACACCATTTTCTTCTTCATCTTCATTTTCATTATTAATCTTCATCTTCATCTTAATCTTAATCGTAATCTTCATCTTCTTCTTCTTCTTCTTGTTCTTCTTATTGTTGTTGTTGTTCTTCTTGTTATTTTTCTTCTTCTTTTTCTTCTTCTTCTTCTTCTTCTCATAAAGGAATTATTAGAAATAACTGCTAAAAAAATTAAATATACTTAGGTGACAACCGAACTAAAAGAAAAAATCTTATTCAAACCTTCCCAAAAATCTCGTTCTTAAAATATAGGGTTATATATATATATATATATATATATATATATATATATATATATATATATATATATATATATATATATATATATATATATATATATATATATATATATATATATATATATATATATATATATATATATCATTTAATGTTCTGGTTCGCTGAACACAAGCAACTTTCATATTTCTGATATTTCCACCTCGATTAGCACCATTTTCGTTTTCAATAAGTGAAAGCGATTTTCATATGGTTTATTCACACCACTTATCATGATTGACTAATCACTGATCCCTTCACTGTTATTGACAATTGTGGAAAGTTAAAACAAGTTGGTAAAGTGAAATTTGTTGTAGCATAGCAACAGTTTGTATACAGTCAGATTCGCCTCAAGCTTTAATGTAATCCCGAGTGCTACCGCCCATTAAAGCGGGCTTCGTTGGGTTCAGCCATTCAGAAGTGTTTCGGTTTAATCTCATTGTTTGAATCATATATATTTCCTTTCAGGGAAGTCTTCTTCTGTTGGGAGTGAAGAATTGCCGGACGTTAGCGTCGAATATTTGTCTCTGAAAACTTTCTAGGAGATCCAAGACGCCCTTCTGTGTTCAGGTAAGACTCAAGATTACAACCATGTGTGTATGCCCAATGAGTAATCGAAATAGCCCATTTCACGTCATGAGAGTACGAAGCGCGTATGCAACCACTGGTCGAAAGGTATTTCATATTTTGTTTTCGATGTTCGGTGCCCGGGCACCGTGGATGTGTTTAGTGCGATTAACACATCAAAAGAGACCAAACAGTGACAGAGGCCAGGTGTTGATTTTAAAAGAGGCCTGTCGTTTGGGGGGGGGGGGGGGAAGGTAATGGTCACTTAGTATCTACTATCAAGGAAAAAAGACCCGAGGATTGTCATTTAAATGATCCGTTCACGAGTCCCATACACAGAGCCTCCATGGGATTAAAATTGCTATTTTTGCGTACCTTAAAATATATACGCGTGTGGCGAAATTATTGATTGATTAGGGTTCGTTTTTAGTCTAGTATATCGTTGCATGCTCATGTGAAGAGTTGATTGTTTAATCATGTGCTAAAGCAGGGGTGGGCAACCTTTTTAAGTGGGCGTGCCAAAATTAGCCAAATCTTTTCTACAAAATTTTCTCACGTGTCAATACTCGACTAAAACACAATGAAAGGATATAAAATTAAAGATGTTCTTTTTATTCATTCCTAACCCTTTATGATGCGTAAAAAATACAAGGAAAAGATAGTCATTTTACCTAAAAATATACATATTATATTAAACAGAATTGAATCTTTATCATTTCAAGCAGAAAACAACAAATCCAAACTAAGGAAAGAAAAATTGTGGACCTTTTCATTTATTTACGATCAATGAGACTTCTGCTGCTGCCTCACTGATAACATAATTTATAACAGGTTGTACACAATGCGGTTGCTATATAAAATAAATTGGAGATACATTTATTTAGTTTTCTTAAGTTAAGCATTTGGCTTCGCGTGCCGGTAGAAGTCGTTGGCGTGCCACGTTTGGCACGCGTGCCAAATGTTGCACAAGTCTGGGCTAAAGGGTTGTTTATTCATTTGTTACAACGATTTATCCTCCAAAAGGGAAGTCCTCTTTCAATGCCTTTTGACTCGCACTTTGGGAGATCATTACGAACGTTCTAACGTTAAATTTTCAACTAAAATCCTTGATACTGAGGCCAGAAGGGCGCATTATAAATCTACAGGATTTCAAAAGTAAGAGCAAACCCTTTCCCAGGGTTGACCTTTCAACCTTAATATAAAAGAGAGTCAAGCATAGGATGTTGCATTATTTATCTCTCCGATAGATTCGTTTAGTCGTCTTCCTCTGATAAGGGGCAAGTTTTGTATAAAGTGGACGTTTGATGCTTATATTAATATTTTTTTCCTTGATTTATTTTACCCAAATAATTTATTTTTATCTTTTTCTTTCCTTCTTGAATTTAATTTCTACTGTTCCTCTGTTTATCTTCATTTTAGTCTTTCATTTGTTCTCTGCGTGCTTTTATTAGTTATTTTCTTATTCTACTTTGGGATCTTTTATTTGTTTCGTGATTTACCTGTCCGGCTTTGGGTCTTTTCTCGTTTTGAAGTTCGTCAATTTTTTCTCTCCTCATTACCAATACAGTCCTCCGAGTTGTCTGATTTGTCCACTTAGAATCTATTCCTCGATTTCGATTTCTCGGCCTTTCGTTTCGTAGGCCCATTTGTTCTTCTTATCCTTGATTCTTTAATTAAGTCCTTTAGTCTGTATATCCTAGGTAGAGGCTATTTCACATGCGAAAACTTTTATTTTTTATCCTTGTGCTTCGAATCTACACCCCTTCATCTGTTGATTGTTGGTGTTTCTATTTCTGTGTGCATTGATTCCACTGATTGTATGTCTGATTCTTCTCTCTTATCTGAACAGTTTGCTCAAACATTTCCGCCAATTCGTTTTTGTTTGCTTCTGGGGTGTTTCTTCTTTTTTTTTTAGCTCGTGCTCCTTCGAGAAGACTTAGAAAGATCTGGAAACAAGGGGGATTCTCGGGGAAAACTTGATTTCTTTTATTGTTTTTATTTAACATCATGTTCATAGTCCGTGATAATGTTCCTGGCCTTCAGATGTTTTCTATATGCGCATAAAATAACATACTATAATTTAACGGATGACTAAAGCCACAAGTGCCATCAGAGATCATCCAAGTCGATCAAAGCTCTGCAAGAATCACCCATCATCCCCAATACTGTTCATAGGATGCATCCAGAATACTGCTTGTAAAGCATCACCAATCAAGGCTTGTCAAAAACTAAAGCATACAGCTACAATATATACACAAATATTAAAATACTGTATGTACATTTGGCCCAACATAAAACTCACCCCATTCTTTATCCATCCATTTATCTAACCAACCCTTGAGCACATTTAAACTTGGACAGCTCACAACCTCTTGAGGTAATTTATTCCACAAGTCTACAACTCTATTAAAAAAAAATATTTTAGCAAATCTAACTTACACAGATGATTTTAATTGTCAAGCGATGACCCCTGGTCCTATTATTGCCTTCCAGATCACAAAACTCGCTAATATCTAATTTTTATATCCCAGATTTTTTTTTTTACAAAGCTCAATCATATCCACTCACACACACCTTTCAAAAGTGAACATATTTAGTACCCTCAGTCTATCTACATACATACAAGGCTCAATTATATCCACTCACACACACTTTTCAAATGCAAAGATATTCAGTACCCTCAGTCTATCTACATACAAAGCTCAATCATATCCACTCGCACACACACACCTTTCAAAGGCGAACATAACCAGTACCCTCAGTCTATCTACATACAAAGTTCAATCACATCCACTCACACACACCTTTCAAAGGCGAACATATTCAGTACCGTCAGTCTATCTACATACTAAGCTCAATCATATCCACTCACACACACCTTTCAAAGGCGAACATATTCAGTACCCTCAGTCTACCTACATATTCAAGGTGCTTCAGGGAAGGTATTATTTTTGTTGCACTCCTTTGTACTGACTCTAGCAGGTTGATGTCATGTCTAAAATGTGGGGACCATACTTGTATATAAAGTACTCTAAATGTGGCCTGACATACGAGTTGTAGAGATTAAGGATAACCTTTTTTTTTAAATTTTGGATTAAGTTGGAACGAAAGTAATGTCCGATTTTCTTGAATAAAGTTTTAGATAGTATTTATTAAAGTAGCGCTTCTTGTTATCGCTTAGGAATGCTACATTGATTATACCTTTTTCTTTTAGATTATAAAAATATTGTTCATAATCTTCGGTATTCACTCCTATGTCCTTACATCTAAAGATCACATTAGATATGCTTTATTCTGAGTTTCATAAAGGTGGCAATGTAAGTACAGCGTTAAAAATCCATTCAGAACACTTATGGGGACAATTCAGTAAGTGAAAGAAGTTGCAGGACGTGGTTTTCCCCTTTCCGAAATGTTGATTTCATTCTAAAAGACGGACCAAAAGAAGGTCATCTAAAAGAACTGGATTCCGAAGAGCTGGAAGCTGTTGTCACAACCGAGAAGAGAACTTAAGCCAAAAAAGATCATGTCGAGTGTATGATGGGATATTGAAGGAATTACCCATTACCAACTTTTAGACAACAATCAAACATTTAATGCTAATCTCTATTGCAATTAACTTCGTCGTTTGAAAGCCACTTTGGGCCAAAGGCGACTCTCCCTAGTCAACAGAAGGGGTGCCAACCTCCATCACGATAATGCCCGTCCTCACACAGCTCGAATGACTAAAGATCTCTTGGAGGAGCTCGGTTGGGAAATATTGCTTCATTCTCCTCATTCTCCTGATCTTGCTTCTTCTGATTATCACTTGTTTAGAGCATTACAGAACCATTTGTATGGTCCTAGGTTGACCTCAAGAGAAGAGGTTGAAAACGCGGTGGATTCATATTTTGCATCAATACCTAAATAATTTTACAAGCGTGGCATTTATAAGCTGGTTGACAGATGGAATGAGGTTCAAGAAAGCAATGGAGGTTATGTTTATGATTAAATATTTCCGTAGACATAAGTTTTTTACATTTTCATTATATACCCTAAAATCGGATATTACTTTCTTTCAACCTGATAATTTTAATTTTTCTTAATGACCAACACTATTTGCTTCATTTTTTTTTTTGCTTCAATCCACTGTTTAGAATAGAAAATCTCTGTAATTATCTATAACTACCCCTAAGTCATTTTCATCCTCTACTAAGTTCAGCCAGTGGCCATCCATTTCATAGCTAAGTTATTTATCATCTCTTTCCATGAGTATAATTTTGGATTTTTTAATGCAATCATTCTGCTCTTTAAAAGTTTCTCTGAACTTCTTTTAAAAGTGCTGCCAATTTTGTATCATCAATAAAAATAGACTCTTTGCTATTAAATTTTGCAATCCGGTGTTGTCTGGCAGACAGAGATACGGTTATATTTTGTTTTTGATTTTCTTTGATAATGGCTTTCTCAATCCCGGCCTATGTCTCGTTTCGTTTCAGTTGTTCTATTTTTGTTCAGAAATCCTCTATTTCTATTGCTCCTCTTTTTCGAGCATGCTACTCACTGCCATGTTTCGGTACAGTCCACTGCATTTGTGACACTTTTTGAAATCCGAATTGCATTCTTTCCATGTGTGGACATACATCTTTTTACACGCTTCGTTGCCTCGTGTGCTTTCCCAACTGATAGCACGATGAGCACATTTGAATATTTACGTTTTTAAAGTTCAATGATTTCGGAAGAGATTCGCATATTGTAGATAAGGAATCCTATATTTCAGATGAAGCGCAAAGTATACATGTGAGGATTTCCAATCCGCTGTTGTCCTTTGTTTTTAAAAAAATAAGATGGTGCTCAAGCAAATAATATTTTAACTCTTCCTTATAACGATCACCTCTCCCATGTACCTGAATTGAAATATTTTAATGTTAATGTTGGTTTTGGCAATAGTTCCTCAAATGAAGCAACATAGATATATGGAGTTCCCTGTAAATCTTGTTGTTTTTCCATAAGATAAACCACGCAACGAACTAGACAATAGAATTTCACAGCAGCAATACAGTTGTAGGATTGAGTAAGTTTCCAATGCTCATTGAGTACACTTCTAGTCGCCAAATTAATTCACCTAACCCAAAATCATTCATTTACTCACCAAATCTTATTGAAAGAAATTTAGTTAAGTCGGCCATCATAAAATGCATCAAACCAATTTTAATTTTAGCGAAGGTTTATTTAAATTAGATAACTTCATAATTAATAAAATTTATCAGAATAAATTTAATTGATCAGATTAATTTGATATTTTTTTACCTATATACATGTTCTTATTTTCTTGCCCTAATGTGTCTGTTCGTTGATATTTTGAGTGACGTCATAATTTTTCCTTAGAAGCGTTTTTTCTTACGTTTATTTTCTTTTTGTATCTGAAGATATAAACTCGAAAACGTTTGTGTTTGTATGTTATTTTACTTTTTTGGGGGGGATATTTAAAGTATATATTCATGCACACTGAATTGTGGAAAGCCACGGGATAGCGGAATGTAAAGATAATAGTGGACCATTCCATCGTACCGTTACATCATAGAAAATTCCCAGACCCCAATCTGTGTTGTAATCTGACATCTGAATGGTAGAAGAACGAGGTGGAAAGTAAAAAGGGGGTGTAGATGCAAATGCTTAATAGTGCAGGCGAGAATGTCAAGATGTGCTTGTATACATACCATTAGATGAAAATGAAAGGAAAACAAGTAATTAAATAGAGTAATAAAGCAAAAAGTGATGCGCTTGGGCAACAGATGAATGAGGATCCTGATGGGAACAGGAAGCTATTCTGGAAGGACGTAGAAGGGGGGTGAGGAACCAGGAGAAGATTATCTGTGTGAACATCAAGGACAAGAATAGTAAGGTACTACTGATCAATAAAAAGAATACGTTGTATAATCTGGGTATGAAAGAATACAAATATAAACATGATTGGCTTAGGTAGTGTATTGGGTATGGAAGAGAGAAGGATGCGAGGGTCACGGGGCTCTGAGAGGTCTGAAAATATGGAAAGGCAGCGGGAGTATATGTTAGTCGTTTAACCTCCCCCCCCCCCGCGCCCAAATGGTTGCGACTGTGCTATGGGATGGGTTTCGTGGCTGTATTGTACAATATTTGAAAGTGAGAAAGTGCTTGAGAACTGGAAAAGGTCATTAATAGTGCCTTTGTAAAAGAATAAAGGGGACAAAGATGAATGCAAGATATATGTGCTGGGGATGAGTCTGTTGTAGGTTAAGGGCTTGGGGAAAATTCTCATAGGGTGTATAGGAAGGTTAACTAAGGGATTGATTGGGAATGAACGAGGGGTGTTCACAGCAGGTAGGGGTGTTGTTCACGCATTTGTACTGATACAGACAGCTGAAAAAAACAAGGGATAATAATTGCTTGTCGGGTTCATGGATCTGGAGAAAGGGCTATGATCGCGTTGATAGAGAAGCCGTTTGACAGGTACTAAGAATGTATAGAGTGAATGGTTTAATTATTGTAAGGTGGCTGGGTTATGTGAATGAGTGTTTGTGAGAAAATGACTGACGGAGGAAGGAGTGGATGATATCGTGTATGATAGGTGTGAAAATGGGTGACTGCGAGGGGACGTGCTTGGGTTCTGCCCGACCCCATTTTGTGGGAAGCTGTTAGATATTCAAGTTCAAGTTTTCGGCAAAATCTGGAGGCTGTCTACTTCGTCATCCTTTATGTCTCTTTCTCTATTGAAGTTTACCCCAAATCCCTATTGAAATATACCCATATTCTCTTTAGGATAGTGACATAATAAATCACTTCATTGGTGGTGATCGAATCGATGAGCCTCGGTCACGAACAAATTCGCTGCATTACGTTCCCCCTCTATTGAGTTGGCCATTTGGGGGCATAGCTCTGTTTTGGTCGAATCAGCCCCACCCTTTCCTCACATCCGCTCTCAAGTTGTGTCAGTACAGCCTGATCACGATGGCTGACTGATTGTGGATCACCGCCACTGCTTGGGACGTTGCTTGTAAATGACCTGTAAACGGGAATGTTCGTATCATAGTTTCACCAGCCGCATCATCGCCATCGGATGAATAGGTCTCAGGAACCATTCTTCGACAACCTTCCCCACCCCATGGAAGTAGGCCACTCTTTAATTCATACGTTTGTTTTTCTCCTATTTTTTTTATTCTTTCCCTCTGAGTGAAAATGCCCTCGTTTGTTAAACCAATTTCCTTTTTTTTCAAAATACTGTACTCGTTCATTGAGTGCCCTGTCGTTGGGTTACACATGTATTGTTTCTCAATCTTGAGTTGCCTTTAAAATGGATATATTCCATCCCTCTTAATGCTGATTGCCGTCCCTTGTTATCGTTGTGGTAATTAGCCATTAAATGATTGAATGGGCTCTGTCATTAAATGAGCCCAAAAGAATATCAAAACAAAAATATACAGGCGTCGAAGATTAAGCTTTAAGAAACGCCAAATCCGGAATTAACTTCAACTTTTTCAATGTCGAACTGACCAGTGGAGAAAATTCCTGTCTTCAGGGGAAGTTAATTGAGACTAATCGGCAATAATCCGATGAAATATTGCCGTGTTGATGTTGACGTTGATTCTATTTTATTAGATGGGAACTTGGTCTCCCTCCATAAAAGCTCGGTCTCGGTCAGAGGACAAGGAGGCGTTTATTATTGCTCCTTTTGTGTCGATTGGTTCCTTCATAAATGGGCGCATTCATAGCGCATTTGTGTCCTCTTTTACATGACCCATGGGAACGCAGCCGTACCGTTTGTTGGCTCCAGTTGACTCATATAACTTCCCATTGAGGTCAATAACCATCCCGGCGTTTTGTTCTATTTATCGCGTTTTCGATTGTTTGGTAATCTATTGCCTGCCATCACTTTAATGCGCTTCGTGATCCCCTGTTTTATCGAAAAGGCCAAAAAATGTGGGTACGTGTTGAAGCTTTTAACCGCGAATGTTCCCGTGAGTGCGCTGGCTAAAAAAGAATCCACATTCGTCACATCGTTCTATTCTTCCATTGAGCTAAATAACGACGACCTATTTACCAATCCTCTTACAATCCCAGTTCTTCTGTGTTACGCACCTGATATCTGATCTCTCTGCTTCATGTGGGCAAATGCGAGAAGAATAATTCGATCATTTTTAGGAAAGAGAGCATCATCTTTACAGGGGGATGTTCTCCGTATACATCATGGTAGATAAATCAAGAGGACTTGCCTTCGTCACGGAATAAAAATAAGGATCAGTAGAGTTACGGCTCCCTAAACTCCAAGTCGTTTCTTCTGTCTACTCGGTCAATGTACATTCTTCTCCTCCTCCCCTTTAACTTCGCGATTACCGCGGTGTGCGCCAATGCACCTCGTAACCAATCAATTCCCCTTCAGTTTCACCTCTTTTCAAAAACGCTGCCCTTTTAGTATGTTCTACCACTGATTCCAACTTAGGTTATTATTATTAATCTTGGATTTCGTTATTAAATTCTTTACCTCAGAAAATGTTAGTCTAGGGCAGTGGTTTTCAAGCGGGGTGCCGCGGGAGCTATCAAGAAATCATTTTTAAAATTACTAATTGCAAAAATATGAATGCAGGTGTAGACCACACAGTAGAGGAGTACCCTGAAAAACCTTTAGCGACAATGGCCCCAACTTATTAAGCATATTTTAAATAATACTCTTCTCTGCCAGTCTCTAGTTTACGACAGTGCTCCGTTCGTGAGCTTCAGCTCTATTTCCTCTATTTAATAGAGGAGTTTTTTTTTTTACTCTTGTAGCCAGAAAGATGATAATCTGCTCATTTTGCTGGCATATTTCCTACCGAGTGTGAGAGTTAAGAGTCTTCCCGATCCCTAGCACACTTGGTCTATATGTGTCTCTTCTACACATCCTACTTTTCCAGAGGGTGTATGTGTATGTTCCAAATAAATGGGCCTGACAAATATTTCAACATCTGTATCGAGTCTTGGACGAAATGTGTACGCGAGCGATCTCGTCTAGACGCGTACATTTACGCGTCTCAGTTACCGTTGCTTCTCCTTTGGTCAAGTGTCGTACTCAAGGGGCCTCGTGCAGTCGGAGTCGGAGGTTTGTTTCATTTTCTCTTATTATCCTCCATTTACCTTTTAAAATCCACCACACATTTGAGACCTAGTTTTATAGGTATTTGGAATAAACGGAAATTGATGTTCAACTAGATTTCCTCACTCAGGAGAAAACTGAAAAGTGAAGAAAAAATTGCACGAACAAAAACAAGAGTAAACCAGATGAATGATATAAAGGCATCGCAATAGCAAAGCTCTTGAATTCTTAGTGCTGAAGCTTGGGGAGAGGTGCATTTAAAGCCGCCAGGACAAGTTCTTATCTTAGGAAGAGTCTGCACTTTCTTACGGGTTTCTCTCGTTTTAAATTACTAACCAGCTTTTTTGGACAAGGTTATAGATACTCTTGGTATTTATTCTATGATGCATTCGCGGACTTAATAATCATTTTAATATTCTTGTCAACGGCCTTTTGTGGAAGCCATTGAGTTGTATGTGTTTAAGCGTGTCTCAATGGTTCATTTTTATTACAAATTAGGGATTAGCCCTGAAATTGTCTTTAAACTTGTTAAATTTAACTGGTTGTTGAATTTCGTTTTTAATGCCGAAAAAATTTAGAAATTGCAGGGGTTTTTGTTGTTTTTTTTTACTCCCCCTCTTTTGTCTTAGCCTGAGTATGGGAGGGGATAAGGGTCTATTTTTCATACGTGATTTAAGCCAGGTGTACGTGCCGCCTGTGTTTTAGTTTGCGATTCGTGACCCAAAGCTAAATTCCTTGTTTGCCATTCCTATTCAGCTGCGCTCAAGGGCCATCCCAAGGAGGGAAGAGTCCCTGGGTAATTTTTTTTTTTTTTACTTTAATTGTAAAGGTGCTTGAACAAATAATCAAATGTGTCATAAGAATTCCTCACTTGCGCTTTGATGACCACGTAAGAGTTGTCGATCGTATTTTGGAGTACACGTTCTGTGTACAAGCTTGTTCCTGGAGGTTTAAAATAACCCTCTCTCCAAGCACCAGTATTTAGGGTTAACCAGCTATTTGCCCTTGTAGTATTTGCCATTTTTAACCTTCACTCTTCCATTTCCTCTTTATTTATTCATCCTTTTCTTTAACCTGTCACTAATTATTACTCCATTGTTAGTATTGGCCTCCACCAATCCCCGATGTAAGGAGACTAGTAGTATTTACGGTTAACAAAGGGCTTTGGGATAGGCAAAAAACTCAAAGAGTAGTTTTGGAAAAGTTAAATGCCTTCCCAGAGATGCTTCGGGACTAGTTGTCCCCAAATCTCTCATTAGTTGGTAGATAGTTGTAGAAAGGGATGAAAGATGACTTGAATATTTGAAAATGTTTCAAATTTCATAATATGGATTAGTTTCACAAGACCTGCACGTGGCACTCTGAAATAAATTGGGTTTTGACAGGACGTACACCGTCAGCCGACTTCGACGCGGGACTTTAAATCCGCCACGTCGTGGCACGGTTGCCGATGCCTTTTCTCCTGTTCAGGGATTTGAACGGTAGACACCCCCTCTGTGGGACTACACGATCCATCTCAGGGGTCAGGTCATTGCCGACCTGATCGACTAGCTGGAGATGGATGCCATAAATGTAGATGAGTTTGCGCACCACTGCCCGAGAACAGCTTCATTTTCCCTCCTTGATATATCCCTGTGCTTAGCTCCGACTGGAAAATGCCGTCTACGATGCCTCTCTTAGTAGACAACACTACGCCACGGTGTTTTTCGTTATGGAGAATGTCTATGATCTATGTAGGCATAGCAATACGGTATCATGGAGACTCTCCACACAATGGGACTAGGGGACGCCCCCCAATCTTTACTTCCGAGGTTCTGCGTGATCGTCGATTACGCAAGAACGTGAACTGAGTATTAACGAACTGAGCATTAACGATATCATTTGCTGGAACACCTTACTACGACGAATGCGTTGGGATTAGGTCTAGAAAACTCCTTTAAGAGCTCGGTGTAGCTCTCGTGGCGCATCTGGCTCTGCCCAGGACGCCACTCTGTCGCCTCTTTGACTATTTGTCGCCACGCCTCTGCTCCCCCAAAGGTTCAACAGCGTTGGGAGTATTCCGTTTGGCCTTTTTGGAGCACACTTGATCAGTGCCAGTGTACACGGATGGCTCCAAGTCCAAGAAGGGGTTCAGCTTTCACTTCTATTTTAGTTACAATACACCACTCGGTCTGGGAGATAACACATCCTGCCCAGTTCGGTGACCGGATTGTGATTTATAGCGACTCACAAAGCGCCCTGAGTGCTCTCGGGCCAGTGTAATCTCCACATTCCCTGCATCGCGGTATCCGTGATGCCGCAGTTGCCGTGAATTGGGTGGTTGCCGTGATTATCTTCTGTTCGATTCTTGAACCTGTTAGATTTGGGAGGAATGAACACACCGATGAGGACGCGCACGAAAGGGTCCGCGAGGACTGGGTGACCAGACCAGCGTTTCGCTCTTCCTCACGCCAGCTGTTAGCATTTACCTGCCCCGCAATCCCGCGATTATTTCAGGTCGCTTTCTGTCGTCTTCGACGACTGCTTTGTCCCTCGGACTGTTCGGCACATTATAGTTGGATGTCACAGTCTGGGTGATCTTCACGCACGTTACGTGTCTTGGTACGACGATGAGCGGGGTCGCTACCCCTTGCCCTTCGTACCTTTTAGACTAGTTCGTGCACACACAATTATGGACTATCTGATTTTTTTGGACAAGGCTGACTTCCTCCAATTTTAGTTGACCCTGGCGTTGGTCGCATGATCCTGAGGCGGAGAGAAACAATCCTTCTCCCGGCGCCGGAGCGTACTTCTTCTTCCTTCTTCCTTTTATTATGTTTTTTGGTTTAGTTTGTTTTGGGGGATTTTAAAGTAGCCTACTAGTAGGCTGAAATTTTAATTACGGCCACTTGTGCCCTTGAAAGCAGTCGCCAGATGGGTGCCGTATAAAAAAATCCTCTGATTGCATAATGAATTAGCGGTCCTTGTTGGGTGTGGGGTCACCCGTTCCTTGACAGGGGTATGTGGATATGAGTGCCCCCACAGGGGTCTGTGATTGGCTATGTGCGTGATGATGCGATCAGCTCACGACGTCAGTGAGATTTTTTGTCTGTGCTGGGTGGGTTTGACCCCCCGCCTCGACGCTGGTTATCCAACGCCTCCGTGCTCAGAGCTCCAGGAAAATCAAGATTGGAGCAATAGAAAGAGAGAAGGGTGGCAAGACATGTAAAAACTACCACCCCAACCGGAACTAAGATGGACCTAAGACTGCTTCGAGGACCGACAGAAAGTCAACCACTCCCCACTATTGGATAGCATAGTGCATAGAAATTGGTGACCGTGATTTTAAAGCGCGATAGTTCATTCGGAAAGTGGACCTCTGCTTCTCGATCGGAGGAAAGTGGAGGGTGAATCTTCACACCTTTGCTGGATTAGAAGGACCTGGGCCCCACCTGACCTATTTGCAACTCCCAAGGAAAGTCTAAAGGTATAGTGAGGGGCAAAATATTTAGAATTTGTTCCCTCCCCCTCATTCTACTCTTTTTCTTTTCTAACTATTTTCCCCGGGGCATTCATTGATTCATTTACATTTCCTCACCACACCACCACCAGGAGACCCCTCTCCCCTTTCACTTGCAGCTATCTTACGATAGCATGCAGGGGAAATGAGATAAACCCTACGTATTATCCTCCGAGGGCCCAAAACCGCACCGAGGTAAGGTATTTGAAAAGTTTTTGAATCTCTGAATATTGCACTGGTACGACTCATTGACATTCATAATGGTTACTCGGCCATTTGTTCGAGGAAGGCTGACTGTGAAGCCTTGACCTCAAGCAAAGCCGTTGAATGACTAAAAACAATTAATTTGAAACCGACCACACCACCACAAATAAGATCCCATCGAAGTTTAATCTGAAGGCGCCTCGACTCCTGGGTCGGGTGCCACTCGGCGGATGAAATACAGACATAAATCGAACGTGACCACCCGTGGGCAAAGGTAGCTGAGTTCATCAAATTAAAAAATTACACGCGCGTGTTTAAGGTTTTTGTGGATACGGCTATGGCTCAAAAATCAAAGGAAAACGGCCTGCTGCCCTTCAACGTAATAGTCTGTTCAGATCAGATGGAATGTGAAGAGTTTATCGACTTGCCAATGTGCTTCCCGTGATACAAGTACGGCAAACACACCACGTCCAACTGCCCCGAAAAATGCCTTATTTTGTGTTCTATCTGCACCGGTCGCGACCATTTTTGGCGTGACTGCAAAAGTAACACCCCAAAATGCCTAAATTGCGAAGGCAACCACCAGACTATGTCAATGTCATATGCGGTTAAAAAACAAGAAATCCAGAAACAAACCCAGATAAAATGCGAAACCGAAGAGAAAAGGCCAACGCCACCTATGCGAAACTAGCCAAAGCCGCCATTGCGTAGAGAAATAACTAAAGGACATACCTACACATAGAAAACGAGAATTCCACCCAAATTATGTTTCATTTAATATGCACTCATTAAAAATTACTCGCCCAGGTAGCTTTGCAACGGAGGTCAACCACATGCTGGTAAAAAACGGCATACATGAGATATGATTCACGGAGAACTTCCCTTCGGAGGAAGTTATGCGAATCAGCGTAGCCCCTTAATGCGAAGAATCCGGCAAAAAAAGATCCACCACCAAATAACAAGGCCAGTGCACGCGATCCACGTCTAAATAAACAAACAGACAAACATAAAAACAAACGTCCGCAACACCCTGGAAAAATACCGCCGATACAAATGACACACAAACACACATACCCAACACGTAAGCAGTGCGACCCAAGGAGACCAGGTCTCCACGATCGGGGGAAACCTGCAAAACCCGCCGCCCAAGGTCACCCTCCTCCTCTTCGCAGGGTATAGAGCACCAGCTCAAATGCCATGCGAGAGGATTCAACCTTAAGAAGGTCTCAAGACCGGAAGGTACAAGTGGAAATGCTCTGATGAGGTTCCCGAGCGGCAGGTCGAAGAGGCCCTCGCTCATAACATGGTGAAACTGACCACGGACTGCTTCTATACGATTACGGACACGGAATACAGGGAAAGAAGAAACCACAGGGAGCGCACCCCGCCCACACACCACACGGTGGTGAAGTAGAATGCGAATAAGAGTATACTTTAATTCCACACACTAAAGAACCAAAACTACACAAAATGGGACGAAAAAGGTTCGACCTATGGCAATATAATACGACAAAGTGACTGACCCCACAAAAGCACTTAAAACTTTTCAATACAACATTAGCAAAAAACACAGTCAGGAACGGTATGACGGATGTGCAATAGCTATCAAAAAAGGATTTAAAATACAAACCCTTACGAGACTTAGATGAATCTTACCTCGCCATTGAAGTGGGTACTGGCCTCGGGGCGTCTGGTCGTGGCCTCGGGGTACCAACCCCCAAGACGCGGCTATGTACCCATACACAATATCTTGCAGATATTTGGCACCGGAGGAACGTTCTCTTCGCCGGCGAAGGATCTAAATGCAAAATGTGCAGCGGCAGGATATATTTCCTACAATAATGCAGGTAGAAACATCGAGATACTGCTCTACCAACAATATATGACAAGAATCGAACCCGACTTCCCGACATTCCTAACTGCGACGACAGACACAAAACCTGACATAGTTTTTTTCTAGTATCAGGTTTCCCTACAACTACTACATTGAACCGGGCTCATCATTCCGAGCAACCACCGGGCTATTAAAATTCCCGTTGGAGTTAACCCCATACAAATTCCAATCCCAGAACGTAAAAGCTACAAGCAAGCGAACTGGGAAAATTACAGAAATTACCTATCAAATTACATCTCCGACCCGTTGTATGATGCAACCCTAGAAGAAATAGATGAGGTGCTGGATAAACTTACCAATTACCTAATTGAATCTGATTCCCCGTATTAAATATAAAACTCCTCCAGCTTCCCCCTGGACCCCTCCCATGAGAGCTCTAGTCAAAAAATAAAAATATAGGGACTTGTTTAATGTTGCAGCGTTGATAGACCCAAACCACATTGCCTACAAGCAAAATCTTCCCCAAAACAGAGCTACACCACTTCTATTCTTTAACTTCACTCAATTTCACCACTTTACTCTTTCACTATATATATATATATATATATATATATATATATATATATATATATATATATATATATATATATATATATATATCATTTTCACCAACTTCCTAAGTCCAGGTCCAACCAAGATGGAGAGGTTAACCAGGCCCGTACCCCCTTTCTCCGTCCCGACCAGGGATGAATGAACGAAAGCTGGTCGGCGTCTAGCCTCATTAATTAGCCGCCGGGCAAGAAAATAGCTGAGAAGGGACGTAAAGGGGGTAAAATGGAATCGTCTCGAAGGAACAAAGTCAAGGTAGTCTTAATCTAGTTGATTGTACGTGCGACACTGGGGCAAGGAGTGCGTGCTGTTCTTCCGGGTACCAGTTCTAACAGTCTAACGCGGCCCCCTCTTGCGGGGTGTATTCTTTCAAGCATTACACCTTTTTATCCTCTGTGCTAAACTCTAATTGAAGACCGACCAGAGTTTAGAGAGAAATAATTTAAATTACAAATCATTTGACTGTCATTAGTGAACCTCGGAAGGAAACCCCTTTAGGGTTTCGCGAATAAGGGGACCTTAGGACACGTGCCTAAAATTTAGTGGAAGCGCCTAATAGCAGTAGGTCTGTTTAGGTAGGGTGGTCGATAAGTGCTCCTATAATATAGAGGTGCGAAAGAAATAAAAGAACTGTCCTGACACAATGCAATACGGAAGGACGAACTACAAATATTGAGTGAAGAGTGTCTTAAAAACACTGAGCTTCTGGGGTGTTCCGTATGGATAACAAAATGGCAGAAAGCCTCCCGCCCAGGGGAAATGGGGCATACTCGAATGCTCCCGTGTACCCTAAGGACTCTCGAGGTTAGTTTAAGCAGATGGAGTAGAAACTAAAAACAATCGGACATGAACCCAGAATTCCATTTGCTCGCAAAAAATGGAATGAAAAAGATGTTCCCCGAGAACCCACCTTCCTCAGAATATTAAACCTCAGAGTGGCTAAGCCCATAGGAGTGGTGAAACCTAAATCAAGAACAGATCATCTGGAAAAAGAAACAGACTCCGTAAACCAAACTATAACTACAGAAGAAGAAGAGAGAAATAAAACCGTGGAAGGCAACACTAGGTTGATTGATGCAGCAAACCTTAAACTAAAAGTGTTTGTCAGCGACGAATACCCCCTAGCGAGGGGGAAAAACAACAGGACATATCAAACCCCTACATGAAAACACAATCAAATGGGCCTACAAGGGGATAAAGGAATGCCAGATAAGGATGAATTTGTTGTTGAGAATTTACTTTACAATGACAAAATCAGAATATTCTATGCTGACTCTGTCACCTTATACCAGAACACATACGAAGATTTGGATGTGGAAAGTATAAGGGTGGTGTTGCCGAAACAACCAAGAGGTCCACCAGACAGTTAACGAAGAACAACTGAAGCGATCCATAGTGGACAATGGCCCACCATTCCCCCTCCAAATTATCAAACAGAGAGGAGCAGCCATTGAACTACTGGCAGCGAGACAGCGTTCAAAACTAAAATAACCAAACTAACCAAAAAAGAATTAAATGAACCAAAATCACGACAAAAGCTCACAGATACTACAATTATCCCAATTAAGAAAATCTTACCAGACAAGACTCAAGAACAAGAAAATGGAACACCGATGAAAGACCAAAAAGTTAAAATAATCAGAAACAAACTGCAGTGAACGAAGTGAAACACCAAAGTTACAATTCACAAAGGAAAAAAAAAAACAAGTGATACCATGAAGAAATAACAAAAACAAAGACAAACACTCACTACAAGCAAATAAACCTGAAAAAATCGGGCTAAAGCTCAAATACACAGAAACATAACGGCATGAATGCTACAGAATACACATGAATGCAACAATGAATAAATGGAAACAAATATCAGAGATTGGACGGACCACCCGTCAAGTTAATTAGAAAGAACAAAGAGAGAATACGTATAACAGAGAATGACAGAGATTGGCAGCTCTTTCGCAAACTACAGAGAAATTGTTCAGAACGACTTGATAGATGAAAATCGAATGACCGATAGAAAAAAAAAATAAGGGAATTTGTTTCGGATTCCACGTTAATCAGTAGGTCCAAGTAATGAATATTCCACATTTTGTGTTATATCTTAAATCAACTTCTCTCCTACTGATTTCTCTTTGTACTCATGTTTCTTCTCCTATCCCCCCCATACCCTCTCCCTCGAGTTCACCCAACACGGTGGGACCTGGGTAGCTGAAAGAGGTCCTCCCCCGGGGAGGTCTTTACCCTCCCTCTCCGCCAGGAGCGTGGAGAACTTGCGGACGAGATTCTCTTCATCCCCACGTGGAAGATCTTTAGCAGAAAGGAACTCCCATGTGCAGCAAAAGGCCCGGCTAGGAATAAAGTGGTAAGCCTCCCCCCCTCCCCCCTTCCACAAGCGGTAGCCTCGAATCGAGTCCCCCACGATTCACTTTTATGCGGGCTAAAATAGCTCTGCCAGAAGATTCGAGGCCCTTCGAGAGTAGAGCTGTTTCCCGCTAACCCCAACTCCGGGGAGAGCCTCGGATATAAATAACGCTCGACTCCCCGGAAGACACACAGAGTTGAGAAGTCTCGCCAGAACCAAGAAGATTTTCTCATGGTTCCAAGTCAAGCGCTAGCAACAAAGCAAAGTGACAGCCGGACTATTCTGTGTATTTGGAATTTGCCCCAGCCAGGAGGTAATTCCACTGAAAGATCGCCCCGAGTGATTTTCCCGACTTCTTTCATCAACTCCTGTCGAAGCCCTCCTTATATCGGGTTGCCGAAATACTCTTCCCTGGACCGGAAGTTTCCCCCCCCCCCCTTGCTTTTGGTGAACCGTCATCACTCCACCCTCCCGCTCTGAAGTCCGAGCGGTCTCACCTCACGTACCGAAGACATCCGTAAGCCAACCCCCCTTTACCCCTTCAGTAACCCAATTGAGTTAATCTCCCCCCCCCTCCTTCGTTTATTGATGTGATTTTTGCCCGTTAATTCTCTGAGGTAATTTTACACTTCAATTCTGTTATTAATTTTTTTTGTGTAAATAAAATTCTATTTTTATACATGTCTCTTTAAATAACCTTGAACTTTGCCGTTGTCCATAATTTACCTGACCTCGTTGCACTCTCTCGTTACTCAGCCCGTCTGAACGCGTGTTTTTCGTCCCTTTTGTCGGTTCGCTTTCAAGTTATTGGTCCTCTCCCATAGATATAATATGGTATTGATATAATATAATGTCATACCACGACAGATGCCTATTATAATTGTTTATGGTTCTGTCCGTGAAACTTGCAAAAGCATAAAGGCAACTAAACGAAGTGGGGCGTGGCACCGAGACCAATCTATGTTGCGATTGGGCAAGATTTCGTTTATTTGCACTTAAACCAGGCTCAACAACAATCACTCAAATCATTTTTCGCCTCAAAAAACTAAAGTGTGGCACTGAAAAGGCCACCGAAAGAATTTTTCAACATTTAAAAAAAAAAGTTATAAAAGTCTACAAACCGGAAACGAATTAGTAATTTTTGTAATAATTAATTTGAAACTGGTTGGGAATACATTTAATTTAAATATTAATAAATAACATCTTCAATGTGATTTCCACCATTTGGATGCAAACTTCGATGCGCTTCGCGAGATTCACTTAAACCTGATGAATTAATTTTCATTGATTCCCCCTTTTCTTTAACAGACCCCAGAAAAAGAAGACAAGGGGGATAATGTCTGCTGAATGAGGAGGCTATTGGGATATTTCTTGTATCCCGACTTTAGGGACACTCTTGTACATGTTACTTTTCCTTTAAACATAGCTTCCATCCTAAATGTACTGTTTGGCAGTCCCACTAAGCGTTACGGATTATTCTTTTTCTTTTAAATTAACAACATAAAAACAACCAGATCGCATCTTCTTTAAAATAAAAAGAACTATAAAAAAGCAGATCACAAAAGCTTCAAATAACATAAGTCGACAAAAACATTAAACATACAATTGGTTAAGACGCGCAAAGGTCGTCCTTGTCGACGAGTAAATAATAATAGCATTCGCCTGCTGGAAGTTGTTTATCACGTCTTCATTCTTCATTATCCAAGGGGCGTGATTACGGCAAATTTTGGCCTAGTAGGCAGTCCGCCTGACGTGCTCTAAATATATATATATATATATATATATATAGAAGAAGGAGAAAATGCAAGTTCTTCGGGTGATAACAACCAACATAGGGCTTTCGCCATATTTATTTTCTTCCTTTCAAAACAATTTTGAAGACAGAAATAAAGGTGCAGAAACCTTGCATTACACACTATATAACAATATATTACAAGAAAGAGAAATTGGACGCGAATGAGCAATGAGACAAGAAACAGGAGTTTTTTAGAGGTAAGAGAAATGGACCGTCGAAGAAGACTAGAATCAAAGAGAGCAGAGGGCGGCACAATGAAGGCAATCCTTTACCGAAAAGACAGAGATAACGCCAGGGGAAAAAAGTTTGAAATTCCTGGCCGGGACACGAACCCGGGTCTGCTGATTGCCGGTCAGATGCTCTACCGCTGAGCTACTAGGCACAGTGACTCTACTTCGCCCAAAGCGTTACCCCATCAAACCCAGTATCTCTCTAAGCTAGAAACCTCCAAGGAGTTTTTATACTACATCTTCTTACCCGCTCACAATTTAAAGGCTCATCCCCCATGTCACATACAAAGAAGAAGGAGCAAATGCAAAGTTCTGCGGGTGATAACAACCACCACAGGGAATCACGAACATCTACAATGCTTTCCTGAATACTGGCTACTTCCCCGACGGTTTCAAGGTGGCTAAAATCGTCTTTTTCCTTAAAGGGAGGAAGCCCCGTCAACTGGTGGACTACAGGCCAATATCCCTCCTGGAGATTATAAACAAAGTCTATGCAAAGCTTCTAGCTAACAGGTTACAAGACCAGCTGACCGAGCTGGAAGCTCACAGCCCTCAGCCCTCAGCAACACAACACAGGTTCCGCAAGAGAAAGGGGACTGACACAGCCCTTGCCCTTCTCACCGAAAAGCTTGCCCGCTGTAAAACTGAGGAAATACGTAGACGTGGTGATGCGAGATGTACAAAAGGTCTTCGATAAGGTTTGGCTAAGAGGTCTGCAATACAAGATCTTAGGCCTCCAGCTGAATCCAATCCTGGAAAAGATCCTCTGCGACTACATCATGCACAGAAAAGCCCAAATTTCGATCTAGGGCTACAGATGACTCGAGTTCGAACTTGAGGTGGCTGTTCCACAAGGTGGCTGTCTGAGTCCGCTGCTGTACCTTTTGTACACACTGGACTTACCTGATTCAGTAGGGGAGGACGTGATGTACCTGCAGTTTGCAGATGACATCACACGAATCGTCCTCAGTTACTACAAACATGCTGGATTTCCAGCAAGGCAGACAGCCACCGAAATCGATAACATCAGTCGATACGAACGAAAGTGGAAAATCAAGAACAACCTCCGAAAGTTCCAGATCCTTCCAATTAACCGCCAAAAACGTGTTGTGTTAGTGGGTGGCGAACTATACCCTTACGGAAATGAAGGCAAAGTCCTAGGTCTGCACTTAACATCCAAAGGATACAAAGTGCACATTAACAGCAGAATCTCCCTAGCCAAAATACAGCTCGGAAAACTGTATAGATTTAAAAGCATCAGCTCCAAAAATCTTAAAAAGCTATACACTGCTCTGGTACGCTCAACCTTAGTGTACCCGGTAGTAGTCATGCAGACTGCGAGTTCCACCTCTCTCAGACAAATGCAGAGAGTGCAGAACAAAGCAGCCCTGCTTATAGCTGGAGCACGAAGGATGGACCATATTCAGCAAACAGAAGTGCACGCAAGAGCAGGTCTGAACCCACTGAATAGGAAACTTCAAAGGCTAGAGAGAAAGACCTCGGACATGATTGAAAATGAGATACTCCCGAACTTGAACCTCATCTTGACATTCCGAGAGCAGTTAGGGGACGCGCCACCAGGCAAGCCCTATTCCCGAGTGGAAGAAACTGCTCCCGAGAAAACCAAATCGGAATATATACTTAAACAAGAATAGCACAAACATCTAAGTGTAATAAAAATTGAAGAAAAAGAGGCGAATTGTCCCCTATTAAAACAAAACAAACAGAAATGAAATAATAAGCCCATGCCCCCTCCTACTAAAACACTTGTCTCTCACTGGATAAAAAGCTACACTTCGTTGTTCAAAAAGCTTCTTGAATCAACCTTTTTGGGGGTTGAGGATGGTAGCTCTGGCGATCAGCGTCTTGGTCATATAAGAGATGAGCACTTAATGATACAGGTTCAAATCCAACTTCTTTATTTATTTTCATATAACGGTTAAAATAGTTTGTCCTATCTTTCCGTTCTCTACATCTCCCATTTTCCTTCTTAAGTTTTTATTGGTTCACGTGAGATTCTCCTAATTGGTTTTCCGGGTTGTGTTACCAATTTTCATTTCCTCGGCCTTAAATTACATCTATAAAAAATCACGTGTCATATGATTTTCAATTTATAAATATATATATATATATATATATATATATATATATATATATATATATATATATATATATATATATATACAGTAAACACTCGATATAACGAACCTCAATAAAACGAATTTCGGATATAACGAACCAAATTTCCCAGCCGAACTCCATCGGTTTTAACAGGCAAAGGTTACGACCAGCCTGAGTAGGTTTTGGTGTGTCACATGTCTCCTACAGTGCAAGGTTCGTACCAATACTATGTTGTGTAGTCCACTTAACATTATTAGTAATTACATAGGTATTACATGTCCATAACGAACTTGGTTCGTTATTTCCATTGCTTTTAACTCCCATCGGGTTTAACAAATGACCCTCCGCCCCATATAGTTCGTTATATCTAGGGTTTATATATATATATATATATATATATATATATATATATATAAATATAAATATATATATATATATATATATATATATATATATATATATATATATATATATATATATATATATATATATATATATATATATATATATATATATATATATATATAACTTGTTAGGACAAGTTATGACAAGTCAGGACCTACAGCCGCACGCTCCTGCCTCGTCTATTTAAGAAGCAGTAGCTGATGGCAGATCGTCAGTCACAAATTTTTCAACAATGGAGAAAGTTGAGCACCGCGTAGTGATCAATTTTTTGACCAAGGAAGGCAAGAATGCAAAAGAGATCCATGAACGCATGGCTGCAGTGTACACCAACAACGCCCCTTCCTTTTCAACCATTGCTCGCTGGAATATCGAGTTCCGCCATTGTCGTGAGTCCCTTGAAGATGACCCCTGTCCAGGACGCCCGTCAGACGTGACCAACGAGGACAATGTGGCCCGTGTGGAGAGGATCATCCTCGAAAATCGACGGGTGAAGGTCGAAGTAATCGAGCGAGAAATTGGAATATCACATGGAAGTGTTATCAACATCATCCACGACAATTTGGCCATGACCAAGGTCTCTGCCCGTTGGGTCCCTAGAAACCTTACGAAACCTCACGCCCCATGATCGACTTCAACGTCGTCAAAGTTCGGAGGAGCTGCTGCTCCTGTACAACCAAGACCCGGCGGGATTCGAGTTACGTATAGTGATGGGTGATGAAACGTGGGTACATCACTGGGATCCTTAGCGACTACTTTTTATTCCGCCAGCTCAAGGCTGCACTGCGTGGACGCCGGTTTGGGGACGCCGTCTAGGAGTGGATTGAACAGCATTCGGGAGATTTCTGGTTGTCGGGAATTCGAAGCCTCAGGGACATGTGGCGCAAGTGCATTGAAATCGAAGGTAGTAGTTATATTGAAAAATTATAAAACACTTTTCCTCATATCTCGTTTCCTTATATCCGAATTGCACACTTATTGACCGCCTCTCGTATGTGTATATATATATATATATATATATATATATATATGAGTTTTTTATCAAGGAATAATAGAAGTATTGAAAATTGTAATATTTATAAGCATGATACAGAGGAGAGGGAATGGAACGCCTACAAAAAAAGCAAAAAACCATGTAAATCTTAGGAGGAATGAAGATAAATACAAAATAAGATCATTAAATCAGGTAAATTCAAAAGACTAAAGGTTGACAAAGGATTAAAATAACGCCTAAGCAATTAGAGAGGGAGGAAATCTTATTCTACCTTGGTTTTTAGATCCTGACCTCTGAGGTTAATCTCTCGGGACAGGTTCTGCAAAAGGAATGCATTAAAATTCCGATAGTCATAGCCAAAGCAGAACCAGCTCTATATTATTATTACTTTTTTTGTCCACCCCTCTATCTTAAATGTATTTTCTATTCGTCGAATTTTGCCATTCGGTCCTTTGTATTTATATTGCTCCTAACTACAATACTCTGCAAGGGAACTTGCCTTCGCAGCAGAGCCGGCACTTGCACTGCACGCCTTCTCGGGTTCGTTTTCGGCCACTCGAGTTATGTATCTTCCAATACATTTTCTCTTTCTGTCTTCACTTTCTTTAAAAAACTTTTCCGAATTTTCCTCCGTTATTTCAGCCCCCTTCCTTTTCCCTGATAAATGAAGATTAACGAAAATAAATTTTAAAAAAAGCAACTGAGATCATATATTCTGCATAACTTTCTGCGCACATGCTGGATCGTGTGCAATGCAAATGCTGCGAATCTGCCTTGCTTTTTTTTTTCCTAGGGTTTATTTTCCCCTCATGTGTGTGCTAACTAGTTACCGTTGTCTACGCTTCTCTTTATGTAATTGTTTTTCCCTAACTAGTTTTAATATTATTCGAAGCGTACGAGTTCTAAGGTAAAAATTACCAAGTACACAGATGCTGAGTGACAGAAATCGGTATTCCAATTATTTGGGGTCGAATGAATAGAGAGGAGGCCCTTCCGCTTCGGCATTGTATTTCATAAAACTGCCAATTACAAGTTGAGCCATTAAAGCCCTTATAAAAAGTGAGGTAATGAGTCTAATTAGAGTTTATGGTCTTTGTATGGATATTCCGCGAATATTAATGAGAAGGAGGGACTATTCCTGTCATAAATTAGGGGACGGGAGGATTCCTAAATAAAATAAATTGTTAATATTGGCATGGACTCTGTTTACGAACGCGCTTTCGAATCCTTCCGCCAATCGCGCCACTAAATAATTAATGTATTCGTCACAGGGTTAGGCATTGTTATACAAAATATTTACGCTCTTTGTAGTGGGTTTGCAAAGCTCATTCATGGGCTGAATGTCTACCACAGAGGATTTTAAGGTTTTAAGATGGAGGAAGGAAAATGTGTGTAAGATGCATATATACATAGAGGCGAAACTAATGTTTAGACATTTAAATAAGTTATTTAATGCATATTCCAGGCTTTAAAATATTAATGCAAATCCTACAACTAACGTATTTTGACATGTTAACGAAATAAAAAGTTTAAAAATCTGATATACCGAGGATATTATATTTTAATGGGGGGAAACGAAAATATGAGTGCAAATAAGTATTTACAAATGGAAAAGTATTTTTATATTAGGTTATTACAGAATATTTGGGTTAAGAATAGTTTACTTAGGTATTTTTTTTTGTATAACCTCATTAAGTATCTGACTGTCATAACTGGGAGACATCAGTTAGCAAGAGAACAATTTCTAACAAACTCAATAGACAAGCTACAATTCTATCACCACGCAAGACCCCTTTCTGAAGGAGGCTCAAATGTTAGCACGATGGAAGTTTGCTCTGGAGCATATAAGGAAATAAGTCTATTTACAATATATATATATATATATATATATATATATATATATATATATATATATATATATATATATATATATATATATATATTACAAAAAATAGAATAAATAATTTTGAAAAACAGATTTAAAATATAACTTAATTGGACAAAATTAGAAAAAAAAGTAATTTTTTAACAAAAACAAAGACAAACACAAACAGAATTAGAAAATTGGCTCACCAGGCAGAGGTCCCTGTATAGGATGGTGTTTCTGAGCAGAGTTTGGTGAATGTGGGGAAATTTGACTTAAATAACTATTGGTTGCATGTTAGTTGGTTGTTTATGAAGGGAATGTTGGTTGCATTTCAAATAATTAATAAAGGAGTTAAAGATTGTTGGTAGTTAAGTTTAGGGGTGAATTTAGAAATATATAATGACTCCAGAATATCTAGATCATAACTATTAGGGCTAGAATCCAAAATAGAGAATTCAGAGTCTGAAATTTGTGAATTGCAGACATTGAATGGTAGTTAATGGTCTGTTAGTATAGTGGGAGAAACCTCGATGCTTACTAATCTTTAATTGGAGTTGGAGAGTGGTTTTACCCGCGTAGCAAGCCTGGCAACCTGCACCACAAAAAGTGGTAAACCAGTGAGGCCCGAAGCATTTTGGAATTTTTTTCTTTGTTGTTGAGAAAAGTTTTAATAGAAAGTCCGTTGATGGGAAAAAAAATGAAAGTAACATTGGAGATATTTCTTAACTAACGCCGACTGTAATTCATTTATTAATTTGGATGTAATAGGCACAATGTAAGGTATTTTTAAATAAATAGTCATTTTCTCAGGTTTAATGTTACCATTTGACCTATTATATAATTTATCTAAAAAACGTTCGGTAAGTTTGTCAAGAACTTGGCAAGGAAACAAATTAAATTGACAAAACTTCCTAAGGTAAACAAGTTTTTGGTGGAACCAAGCGCAATTTTGGCACATTTTGTAGGCACGGAAAAGTCTACAAGAAATGGAAGAATACCTAAATTTAAGGAAAGTAAAACTGAAGAAATTAGTGCCAAGTAGTGTGGTGGTCTGTTTGCGGTATATATACGTGGATAAATGATTATTAATGCGGGTAATCTGTACCTCCAAAAATGAAAATTTGTTAATGGATTCATCCTCAACAGTGAAATTTATTTTCGGATTTTGACTGTTTAAATAATTATGGAACTGAACGATATGCTCTTTTTTTCTGTAGAGGACAAAGCAATCGTCGACATACCGTTTATAAATGACGAGTTAAAATCATTCTGGGCAGTTTTCCATCCAGCGATTTTCATCATGACATAAAAAAGCGTTGACAAAAGTAGGCCTAGAGGGGTCTGTTAAAAAGTAAAATGGTATCTCTTACCGCAAGTTTGAGTAGATCTAAGAACTGCTTTCTGTCTAATCCTTCAAAGTAGTGTTGATTAGAAAATAAACCATTAACAATAAGTTCACATGTTTCAATAACTGGTACATTGGTAAACAATGATTCAACATCAAACTTGTAATATACTCGTAATACTGACATAAGTGAGAAGAGCCTGGTAAGCAAATTGTCTAATTCTCATTAATTTACTTATTTAATTTTTTTTGTTTTAGTGTTTATGTTTGCCTTTGTTTTCGTAAAAATTGTACTTTTTTTCTCATTTTGTCCAATTAACTATGTTATGTTTTAAATGTTTTTTTAATATTTTTTCCATCTTTTGTAAAATTGACAGAATACTCTGTTGATGTACACAGCCGATGTACGAAACATTCAGATATTTCTATTTAATGTTCAAATTTGTCGTGTTGGTTTTACTCTTCGTGTATATATATATATATATATATATATATATATATATATATATATATATATATATATATATGAGGTATGTGAGTTTAATAGACCTCTATATTAAGTTGGGCAGTCATACAGCGTGGATAAAGCCTCACGACCGACAGTTGTTTGTGATAGGCCCGTGATTGCTGCTCGGGGCGTTGAGAGGGAGAGATTGCTCTTATTAAAGCAACTATATATACATACCACCGGCGGTCCGATTCAACACGATCAGCCGAGCGACTATATTTGTATGTGTTAGCACCTAAAATGGATGATATTATGTTTGCTGAATGCCAATGTTGCTAACAGATCGTGGCTCATGAGATTCCTCTTAATCCGCGCTCTTCGTTATGCTGCTCAGGACTTGTTTTTGTCCATTTTAGCGCCTCAAAAGGATTGGGGTTTGTACTCTTGAGTGCCTTTGCTCTTTTTATAGGCATCTTTCGTGCAGTTTTTAGTCTGATCTTTTATTCGCCAAAAGTTGGACCAGATAACGATGTTATAATAGGTCTACTATAGCTCCCCCTGCCTTTTCACACCCTCCTCATTCCTTCTATTTATTTACCTCTCATCTTTCTCCTCTTATGTATGAATCTTAATGACCTGAAACTCCTTGTTCTGGTTTTTAAAAGGTCAAAGATTTCAAGGGTCCTATGGACTCAATGCTCATTACAGCTGAAAACTAGGCGCGGTTACCATTTACAACATTCATTGAGAGCTAATATCAATATGCGTGGCCCATCCTTGCGCGACTTTTATTAATGTTGGTATGGCCACTTGGTATTCACGCCGAGAGCTCCAATGAGATGTCCCACTGCTTGCGTGTCAATCTGAAGACGGTGCAGAGGACCAGGTGAGAGTTGGATGGGTCAGGCTGTGATCCCGAGGGTACGGCGCCTCGGAAACCTCACTTCAAGCGTTCTGATACGAACCCCCCCCTCCGAATTTGTCGCCGAGAGCAAGGCCATCATTGACAACGATCCCGTTAAGCCAATGAGGTCCATAGCCAGGGAGACTGGAGTGTCAGTCTATCTCATTACGCAGTTAGTGTATGAGGACATCCGCTACTATCCATTCAAGATGAGAAAGGGTCAGATTTGGGCGCAGAAGATGAAGAACAAGTGGAAGGAACATGCTGCGAAGTTTTTGAAGCATCGCCGCATTCAATGCATCCTGGTATTGAATGTAATGAATAGTGCAATTCTTCAAGTCTTTAACATCTAACTTTGTTAAATATATCTATAAATGAGCTGTTGTGTTATTTCTTTATATTGAAGTTAGGCAACAAATTACCCATCGGAGCCTGTAGAATCTGTGAAATCAGCCTAAATGAAAACTATAAAATGGCAAGGTAACCAGACCACGATGTTTAAATGTGTAGAGGCATAGAAAGAACCTACTAAAACTGAATACAGACGAAAAGGACATGGCTTTGAAAGAGAAGTTGGGGAAACACAATGTACGAAGGCAGGAAATCGAGAAACAGTTGAGAGATATTAATCATTGCTCCAGTGGAAGGGCACAGCGGACCCAGACAAGATTTTCGCCCGATATTAAGTGGACATGGGTCAGTCGGGTTTCGTGAATGTTCAATTAGAATGCGGTATAGAGCTACCCCGGAGGGACCGGAATTTATGATAGCTCAATGGTCATGGGCGGACTGACTGCTTGACTCTCCTCAGCTTGAAGCGCGTACAACCATTCCTGAAGGAATGGGATGAACCCCCTTTGCGGTAAAGCTGCAGAGTAGAGCGAGGTATCTAAAGAAACTGCTTCGGCCTTCCATGTCCGCAATTTCACTCCATCTACCCCGTACTAGAAGATCAACAAAAGGTGACCTTATATATACGCATTCCGCGTCAGCCACACACGAATGTGTTGCACAAAGTGGTGGAAAGGGCAAGGTAAAAATAAGGCGGAAAGCTAAAAGAATAGCTGATAGTTCACCTAAAAACAAAAGCTATCCTCGGCACGGTCAGCCGCAGTCTTCTTAGTATGTACACCACTGCCCCACCCACACCCCGGTTCGACTTGGATCCATCGGTATAGTTTGAGCATAAGCCAACATAGCTGGGAAATGTTTCAGAAACAAAGAGCACATTAGAACGAGGTCATGGGATCCTTTTTGAAAATGTCATATGTGGTTTCATATGTTTGAAGGAGGGGGGTCCCAACAGAGTGGAGATAGGGAATGGGGAGCACGGCTCAAAAATCGAAACGGGGCACAGTCCGAGTTCTAGGGGGTTTGGTCATGGACGGTAACCTGTCAAAGGACGCTGTTGAGGGAGTTTAAAATAAGTACTTTGAATTTCACTTGTCGGTGTCTGTTGTACACCGAAAAAACACACGATAGCCGTACTCCCTATTTTTTGGACGGCTATAGTAACGTTAAAACTGATAGGGGAGACCTTAATATAATCGATATAGGACGAGGGCGGTATCCACACGTTGCGTCTGCCACTACCACATAAAGTATAGGATAGAACCTTGAAAATGTCAGCTTTCAAGTATTGAACTTTAAGATTATTTAAATTGGGTAACCATGTCCATTTAGAATCGAAGGTTACACACCGGAACTTGAATCCTACAACAAATTCAATTTTGGAGTCGATAGACCATCGTAAGAGATCGCGTAGATAGCGCATCAACAGTCGATTGTAAGCGGCATGCTGCCGATGTAGGGCGCGAGGACGCACACACACGAGTGCCAGATCATCCACGAAGTAGGTGTTCAATGAAAAAAAAGAAGAAAATTAGGTAAAATTCATTCTTCAGCCAGACAACTGCTCCCAGACTTCGTCCTGTCACGGAAGCAAAATGCAATCTCATTGAATATATTAATTACATCATCTTGTATCATATAATTTTTTCTTTCATATTAGTCTAAGAATTATGTAATATTGCATTGTATTCTGAAAATAAATATCAGTCTACACCATGTTTCTGCCCTGTAGAAAAGGGGAGTAATCAAACTCCGTGTCCACTTCGCTAGCATAAGGACCCAGCAAGCAGGGGTAGATGGACTGAACAGGCTTAGAACGCTTGTCACAAGAACCCTACTTAGAACGGGAGACTATTCAGAAATATAGGTAGGGTTGAAATGCCATTACACCAGAATTCGATTCATGCTCTCCCAAGTGACTCCCCACCACCAAGTCCAACCCCCGCCCTGTGTATATTGATACGCTTGTTACCCGGAAGAGCGACAGGTCCTCCCGGCTCCAGTGCCACTAGGGAAAGACTGGCTCACTGGGTTTACTTCAACTTTGTCAGGATCTAGAAAAGTTGATGCGTTTCCCCTTTCCCTCCATCTAAGTTTAAGGACCTGGCCAACTACCTCATTCCGTGTCGGAAGAGAGGCTTTGGAACCTCTATGAACAACGGCTTATAACATCCGCAGGTGGCAAAAGACCAAGACTTGCGGGTTCCTGGGCGTTGTGGCGCGATTAATGGGGAAGATTGGTTTTGTCCCAGTAACCCCTTCGTGCACGTTACCTCTCGCGGTTCAGGGACGAGCGCAGTCGGTAACGCTTGTCCCCTGTACTTCTGACGGATTCTTCTTCACCGAACTGCGGCCTGGTTTATTTGTTTGAGGCAGCAACCCTTCAATTTATTTAGCATTTTCTGATATTGGAGGCATTCTTGGACCCCGGAGACAGCGGGCCTCCTTTCGGTACCTGATCGTTCATTTTACTTTTGTTTGTTTTATGTTAGTCTTGATTCATTGTTTGTTTGTTTTGTTTTGCCCATCTTAAGTTGATCGTGGGCTTGTTTTGTTGTTTCAAATTTAAGAAAATGATTTGTAATTTTGGTGATTATGACCCTGCATTGAGTCGCCAGGAAACGTCCCCTAGTAACTAAAAACAACAACAAACCCAGCAACGCCGAAGCTAAAAAGGCCCGGCATTACTGCGGCTCCAGAATCGGTTGCCAATCTCGGAGAACAGATACGGCCCCAGTACGCTCTCTTTAACCAGAAAGAAACCTCTCCGGACGGGATGTCCGGTGTTCCCGACGCACGGTAATTTGGGACCGGTGACGACCTCCTTGAGCACGGCAAATGAACCATTATAGGGCATCCCACGCCCCACTTTCACCGAACATCAAAATGGGTCGTCTCATAGGTCTGTCGCATAGAAGAGAGAATAAAGGAGATGGATATGATGGGGAACAGAGAGAGAAGAAAAGTAGGGGGCCAAAGCCCTCACAGGAAGGTAGGTTGGGGAGAAGAAGAGGATACTAATGAAGGATATAATATAAACATAAATAAATAATAAATGAAAAATATCAATAAAATGTAGGGAAAGAATGAATGAGACATTCTAAAAATCTACTTCGCCATCCTCACTGGTGGCAAGAGTCCCTAAACAACCTGGCTGGGTAGGGGGACTTGAGAGGAAATGTATGAAAGGTATATAGTGCAAATAATCCAAAGAGGAGGCTTGAGACATTCAAGGTGTATACAAAAAAATCATCTGGTTCACCTAAAACTAAAGTTTCTAGTGCTACGAGGGGTGGTCAATAAGTTTTGCAATTCGGATATAAGGAAACGAGATATGAGGAAAAATGTTTTATTATTTTTCAATATAACTACCCTCGACTTCAATGCACTTGCACCACTTGTCCCTTAGGCTTCGAATTCCCGACAACCAGAAATCTCCCGACTGCTGTTCAATCCACTCCTGGACGGCGAGCTGGACATCTTCATCGTCCCCAAACCGGCGTCGATGCAGTGTAGCCTTGAGCTGGCGGAATAAAAAGTAGTCGCTAGAGGCCAGATCTGGACTGTAGGGGATATGGTTGAGCTCATCGAATCCGCACTCGCTCAGGGCAGCTTGTGCAACTCTGGCCTTGCGGACAGGGGCATTGTCGTGGAGGAGCATGACACCGCGTGTCAACTTGCCGCGTAGCTTCTGACGGATGTACTTCTTCAACCAAACCAGTTTCTTGGCGTAATATTGGCCTGTGATGGTCCCACGAGGCGCATAGTCCACCATCAACACTCCCTCAGAATCCCAGAAGATGGTGGCCATGATTTTTCCCGGTGAGGGTTGGGTCCGTAACTTAATGGAGGTCGGAGAGCCCCTGTGCTTCCAGGCCATGCTTTCGAGCTTGGTTTTGGGATCCCAGTGATGGACCCACGTTTCATCACCTATCACTATGCGTGACTCGAATCCCGCCGGGTCTTGCTTGTACAAGAGCAGCAGCTCCTCCGAACTTTGACGAAGTTAAAGTCGATAATGGGGCGTGAGGTTTCTAGGGACCCAACGGGCAGAGACCTTGGTCATGGCCAAATTGTCGTGGATGATGTTGATAACACTTCCATGTGATATTCCAATTTCTCGCTTGATTTCTTCTACCTTCACCCATCGATTTTCGAGGATGATCCTCTCCACACGGGCCACATTGTCCTCATCGGTCACGTCTGGCGAGCGTCCTGGACGGGGGTCATCTTCAAGGGACTCACGACCATGGCGGAACTCTCTATTCCATGAGAAATGGTTGCATAGGTAGGGACGGTGTCGGTGTACACTGCAACCATGCGTTCATGGATCTCTTTTGCATTCTTGCCTCCCTTGGTCAAAAATTTGATCACTGCGCGGTGCTTAACCTTCTCCATTGTTGAAAATTTTTTGACTGACGATCTGCGATCAGCTAATGCTTCTTAAATAGACGAGGCAGGAGCGTGCGGCTGCAGGTCCTGACTTGTCATAACTTGTCCTAACACCCACACAAACAGCCATCCTCCTTCCTCTGTTTTGCCCTACCGATTCGCAAAACTTATTGACCGCCCCTCGTACATCAACTCTTCATTATGATGATGTATATTATAATTATTCATGAACGAAATTTCCACCTTCAATTGGAAGAGAAAAATGTATGTAATCTTTTCATTTAATTAATGTTCAAAGACAACATGTTATGTATGAATCGTGGTTGGACCGCCTCATTGTGTTGTGAGTTATTGCTTGACCTTTCTTCCTGAGGCCTCCAATACTCTATAGTCTATAGTTACTCAAGACATGTACAGTAGCCCCCGGATTTTTTTTTTTTAATTCGTTCAGGCACCACTAACATTATTCGAAAATTGTGTTTTAGTGGTTCAATTTAACATGTAAACTTCCTAATACGCTAAAACCCATTGGGTCCATAGTATGCCATCCGATTGTCCCTATGTTTTACTATTTTATGTAAATATTAACCTCTATTTTTTTTTAATTATTTTTTTAATTTTAATAATTGCTGGCAGTCGAATTTGGAAACCCAAACTCATGCAAATTTGATGGGCTCGAGGCTACCTTCATATTTTCGTATGGATTCTTTATTTATAAGTTAGTCACTTTTTTTTTTAACTTACTGGAGGGGGGCTATTGTAATGCAATGGACGTATTTATTTATAATGAGCTGATGAGCCGACCCGCTTTTGTAATTGCGCGGACCGCGTAAGAATCGCGTAGTGAATAAGTAATTTTATACCGTGCAGGAAGGACAATTGGGCTGTAAAGGTGTCGAGTTATGTGAGGCTCGCGTTATCGGCGGATCCACTCTTTTTACCACCCTCTTTTCGAATAATAAAACAGCGAAGTTGCCCTCGTTGGTTTTGGTTGTTATAAATCAATATCAATTGCTATAAAAAAAATGAGACGGTTAATTTAGTTTTCCATCTCTTGGGACCGCCCTACCATCCTTTGAGAAATGTAGTTTTGCGTTCTTTGTTGACCTTTGGGTCTGTTTACTCGTAAATCCTCCTTTCTTCACCTCCTTAGGGGTTCATACTCACCACTATTCGTTTGTTCTCTCTTGCTACAGCAATCTCATTCCATTCATTTGGAATGGGGTTTTCATTATTCTTTTATTCGCTAAATTCTTTCTTGCGGCTCTTCTCGCCGAGAGGATAACTGCCCTACGCCTTGCCATATGAAACCCTTTGCCGAAAAGTAATTTCGTTATTAGTCAGGTGCGACTCTATATCTCACTTTGTCGGTCGGTTGGTCGATTCCCGATTTGCTTATTAGTCTCACTATGTCAGTCGGTCCCCGTTTTGCTAAAATTATTTTTTGAGTAATAACATTATAACTTCGGCCGATTCTAACAAAATTTAAAATCCTTATGTTATTTTACATTCTCTTCCGAATGATATAATTGCCAAGGTTAGCCCGGGAGTTATTTGGCAATAACATCATAACTATTCGGCCAATTCTAACGAAATTTGAAACCCTTATGTTATTTTACATTCTCTTTGCAATGATATAATTGTCAAAGTCCTCCCAGGATTAGCCTGGGAATTATTTGGCAATAACATCATAACTATTCGGCTAATTCTAACGAAATTTTAAACCCTTATGTTATTTTACATTCTCTTTGCAATGATATAATTGTCAAAGTCCTCCCAGGATTAGCCTGGGAATTATTTGGCAATAACATCATAACTATTCGGCCAATTCTAACGAAATTTTAAACCCTTATGTTATTTTACATTCTCTTTGCAATGATATAATTGTCAAAGTTCTCCTAATGTTAGCCGGGTAATTATTTGGAAATAACATCATAACTATTCGGCCGATTATAGCAAAATTTGAAACCCCTATGTTATTTTACATTTTCTTTCAAATGATATAATTGTCAAGGTACTTCCAAGGTTAGCCCGGGAATTATCTTGTTTTAGCAATAACCATAACTATTCGGCCGATTCTAACGAAATTTGAAGCTCTTATGTTGTCTTTCATTCTATTCCGAATGAGATAATTGTCAAAGTCCTCCCAAGCTTAGCCCGGGAATTATTTGGCAATAACATCATAACTATTTGGCTGATTCTAACGAAATTTGAAACCCCTATCTTATTTTACATTTCTTTCGATGCTATATATATATATATATATATATATATATATATATATATATATATATATCATAAGTCAACTTGCTTTTGTACTCTTCTCTCACCTCACCACCCCCTGTCAAAGTCCTCCCAAGGTTAGCCCGGGAATTATTTGGCAATAACATCATAACTATTCGGCTGATTCTAACGAAATTTGAAACCCTTATCTTATTTTACATTTCTTTCGATGCTATATATATATATATATATATATATATATATATATATATATATATATATATATATATATATATATATATATATATATATATATCATAAGTCAACTTGCTTTTGTACCCTTCTCTCACCTCACCACCCGCTGTCTGATCTGTCCTCTTTTCAATACTTGCCCGTGCTCCATTTGGTTCCTGCCAGCCACTTCGTTGCCTATCTGCCACTCAATCTTCTCCCCTCTCCGCACGGACTAAGAGAGGCGCTCCTTCGCCTCCCATCTTGCGGCGATGCGGCAGTCCCAACATATTATTATATAAGCGAGTGAAGGGGCAATTTAAGAGAAGAGTCGCGTTAAAGGCACAAATCCGGTATGAGTCTGTATAATTGAAGAAATAAAAAAATCTTTCCGCTTGAATTGAAATTCAGAATGCGGTAACATGATGAAAGGAAAATGGGTAAGAGTTCTTCAATTTAATGCTGAAATTTATCAAGTAAGTAATAAGGCAGGAGATTGGATAAACGTTATACAGGCTTTTCTACTTCATTGCTTCTTTGTGAAAGAGTTTGGCTTGATGGTGGCGTTATGGGTAGAGTGGAGCTTCCGGGTAAAAGGAAGTTGAGATGGTAGTGGCAGTTTGGGTTTCACCCGTTTTTTTGTTATTTTAGTATTTTAATGTTTTTATTGTTTTTGTGTCAAAACCATGATGAAAGGAAATTTCGCCCTAGATACATACATCATTTAGCTTTTGAGGTTTACTTGAGCAATTCTGGGGGCGATTTCCGCCATTCTTATATATTTTTTCCTGTGATCAGTTTCACCTCTTGACCTTTCAGTCAATATTTTTAGGTCAACATATGGAACAAGCTGATTGGCAATTGTCATTCCAATGACTTTTCATTACCTTTTTTCCCCCCTTCTTCTTTGTAGAGTTCCCCAACAGGAATTGAGGAAGCAAGCTTCCGTCTGCATTCTTTACATTTTACTAGTAGACCGGAATCCCTGACGTATGGTTCGCCGTTTCTCCGGCGCCATTCAGTCGCGCGCATCAAAGTGCATAAACACGCTGCCGATACCGAACCCAGCGCTAATCTCTCTTCGGAATGCACTGCCGCAATTGGTGCAGATGAGACCCGTTGAACGCCTTGCGCGCAGAGCGAGCAAATTTATTGGGTGAGTTTTATGGCGCGCTCTTATATTTTAAATGAAAGGAGAAGTTGAGTTGAGGGTGTCTTTGTATCGAAGAATGAGGCAATCGTATTCGGGAGTTGAGTGAAGGTAGTTCTGTCAGTCGAAGGAAAGGTTGAACATGAATTCGTTTATTGTTTAATTGGGAAGAGGGGATTGTCGTTTATTTGTACGAATAGATGTTATTTATAATTCAACCCATATGTCGTAATCAGACAGAGTGCATAAATGGTTGGCGAGATTTACTTGAATAGGCCGAGAGAAACAACAAAATATAATTTTATTTACAAAGAACAAAATAAGAATAATAATGGGCAAAGGGGAATTATTTAAATTAAAATAGTCTTTTGATAATTATTATGAGAAGGGATTCTCAAATGGAATTAATTGATTAGCGTTATAGGCTCAGATAAAAGGGGGGAACTTGACATACTAATAATGGATGGAATTTCAGTCTTACGGGGCGATGATTTCGAGAAAGGTCCTTCTTGCGATGAGGCTAGTGGGGCACGATCCGAATGAGGCAGGTGGGGCACGATCCGAACTCTTCGAACTACAAAATAACCCGAGTATTTGTATTCCCGATTCTGAGGGGGAAGGGGTAATTTGGAGAAAGGAGTCACAAGCTCCAGACATCTTAATCCGGAGGCGGAGTTGATTCATCATTTAGCAGCGATTTGCGAGACAGAGCGGCCCTTTCTCGCCTCGTTACCCCGGAGGGGAAGGCGCTTGGGACGAGTTTGCAGGATTGGGAAAAATTTTCCCATTGCGCTCAGGAGTCGAAAATTCGTGAATGTTCGAACAGGAAATGACGTCGTCCACGGCGGTATACCATCGCAGGTGTTCTCCAATAAATTGGGAGGGGGGGGAGGTTGTTCTTTTACAACATATTTACAAACCCTGCTAAACAACCACCTCGTCTCTGCATCAGCAGCAACCCACCAAAAATTTCCCCTTTAAGTGAACTTCATCTCATCGCTTTTTTCTCGTGTATCAAAGGGTGTTTGGATGGTAGGTAGCCTTGCGGTTAACCTAGTAGCCTGAAAAGCGAACGCGCTCGCTGGCATAGGTTCGAACCCCACTTTTTTCCTCTTTCTTTAACGTGTAAAATAGTTTCAATTATTTTATTCCGTTTGCTATCTCTCTTTCTTTCTTAATCTATGTTTGATCCTGGTTTAGTTAAATAAAAAGACGAAATCGCCCCTGTATCATATTTCCTTATTTCATATGGATTAATTATTGAGCATCTACCGTGTCGCGTGTTATTATGATTTCCCGGGTGTGGCACACTTAAATTTGCAAGCTCCTGAAATATTTCGTGCTTTTGTTTGTTTATGAAACTAACAGGAAACTCAGTAAACTTATATGTATTTAACAGAGAAATACAGTTAATACAGATTCTCATTGTATATAACAACAATTGTTAATACAAAAAATTTAGCAGGTGACAAAAGTATTCAACCAATAATAATGTCATTTATTATTTGGTGGCATAACCTTTGTTTGCAATAACAGCACAACGACTTTTTTCATAAGTTGATAATAACTTTCCGCAATCATTTCTTTCTATTTTGTTCCATTCTTTTACGCAAATCTCCCTCAAAGAGGCAGGGTTCTGTGGGTTTCTCTTTCGGATTGAAGCCCTCGGTATTTACCACAAATGCTCAATAAGATTGAGATCTGACGATTGACTTGGCCACGAAAGGAAGTTTATTTTTCTTCTTAATTTGGCCGTGTGCTTAAGATCATTTTCCTGTTGGTATATCCATCGATGGCGGCCGTAGAATTTTTCGCACTTGGGAGCAGCTTTTCTTCCAGTACCTATCTTTCGATACGTGGCACCCTCCATTTTCCCATCATTGATATGGAGTGCTCCTCCACTATGTGTTGTAAACCAGTCCTAAGCCATGAGAATACCTCTTCCGTGCTCCACGGTTGGGATGTTTGTCCTCCAAACATGATAGGCATCATTTTGGCCGAAAAGCTGTATTTTAGTCTCATCTGACAATATAGCATTGTTCCAAAATTCCCTTCCCTTTTCAAGATACTCTCTGGCAGACTTTTAAGAAGTGGGGTTTGCGGGAAGTAAAAGAATGCAGATAATTACAATGGATCCCTCTACTAATAGTTCTTTTTCTGACTTTAGTCTTAGAC